>JAWZSU010000097.1:0-53309 GCA_038380795.1 Pyrocephalus nanus
GGTGTTTTTAGATTTTGGGGGGATTGTTTGGGGGAGATTTGAGGGGGGATTTGGGAGGATTTCGGAGGGGGATTTTTTTTTTTTCTTGATTTGGGGGGACTTTTTAGGATTTCTTGGGATTGGAGGGGATTTTGAGGAGGGACTGGGAAGGGCTGAAGGGGTTTTGGGGGGAAATTCAACAGGGGGAAGTGGTGGATTTTGGGGCCTCACCTGCAATATTGGGGCAGTTTTGGGGTCTCACCTTCAATACTGGGGCAGTTTTGGGGTCTCACCTTCAACATTGGGGCAGTTTTGGGGTCTCACCTGCAGTATTGGGACACTGGTGGGATGGTTCCATCAGGAATTGGGGGGTGGTCCCACCCAGGGGGTCGTGGCCGACACCACTGGGGCCCTCTGGGTCCAAACTGGGACCAGTGGGATTTAAAATCTGCATTAATGGCTGAGGGATCCTCAGCAGGTGACACACCTGGGGGGGCAGGGACACACCTGGGGGGCAGGGACACACCTGGGGGGGCAGTGACACACCTGGGGGGCAGAGACACACCTGGGGGGGCAGTGACACACCTGGGGGGGCAGGGACACACCTGAGGGGCAGGGACACACCTGGGGGGGCAGTGACACACCTGGGGGGCAGGGACACACCTGGGGGGCAGTGACACACCTGGGGGGGAAGGGACACACCTGGGGGGGCAGGGACACACCTGAGGGGGCAGGGACACACCTGGGGGGCAGTGACACACCTGGGGGGGCAGTGACACACCTGAGGGGGCAGTGACACACCTGGGGGGGCAGAGACACACCTGGGGGGGCAGGGACACACCTGGGGGGGAAGGGACACACCTGGGGGGGCAGTGACACACCTGGGGGGCAGGGACACACCTGGGGGGGGCAGGGACACACCTGGGGGAGCAGGGACACACCTGGGGGGGCAGGGACACACCTGGGGGGCAGGGACACACCTGGGGGGCAGGGACACACCTGGGGGGGCAGGGACACACCTGGGGGGGCAGTGACACACCTGGGGGGGCAGGGACACACCTGGGGGGGCAGTGACACACCTGGGGGGGCAGGGACACACCTGGGGGGGCAGGGACACACCTGGGGGGCAGGGACACACCTGGGGGGGAAGGGACACACCTGGGGGGGCAGGGACACACCTGAGGGGGAAGGGACACACCTGGGGGGGCAGGGACACACCTGAGGGGGAAGGGACACACCTGGGGGGCAGGGACACACCTGGGGGGGCAGGGACACACCTGAGGGGCAGGGACACACCTGAGGGGGCAGGGACACACCTGGGGGGGCAGGGACACACCTGGGGGAGCAGGGACACACCTGGGGGGGCAGGGACACACCTGGGGGGGCAGTGACACACCTGGGGGAGCAGGGACACACCTGGGGGGGCAGTGACACACCTGAGGGGGCAGGGACACACCTGAGGGGGGCAGGGACACACCTGGGGGGGAAGGGACACACCTGGGGGGGAAGGGACACACCTGAGGGGCAGGGGGGGGCAGGGACACACCTGAGGGGGCAGGGACACACCTGGGGGGGAAGGGACACACCTGGGGGGGCAGGGACACACCTGGGGGGCAGGGACACACCTGGGGGGCAGGGACACACCTGGGGGGGCAGTGACACACCTGGGGGGGAAGGGACACACCTGAGGGGGCAGGGACACACCTGGGGGGGCAGTGACACACCTGGGGGGGCAGTGACACACCTGGGGGGGCAGGGACACACCTGGGGGGGCAGGGACACACCTGGGGGGGAAGGGACACACCTGGGGGGGCAGTGACACACCTGGGGGGGCAGTGACACACCTGGGGGGGAAGGGACACACCTGGGGGGCAGGGACACACCTGGGGGGGAAGGGACACACCTGAGGGGCAGGGGGGGGCAGGGACACACCTGGGGGGGCAGGGACACACCTGAGGGGGCAGGGACACACCTGGGGGGGCAGGGACACACCTGGGGGGCAGGGACACACCTGGGGGGGAAGGGACACACCTGGGGGGCAGGGACACACCTGAGGGGCAGGGGGGGGCAGTGACACACCTGGGGGGCAGTGACACACCTGGGGGGGAAGGGACACACCTGGGGGGGCAGGGACACACCTGGGGGGGAAGGGACACACCTGGGGGGGCAGGGACACACCTGGGGGGGAAGGGACACACCTGGGGGGGCAGGGACACACCTGGGGGGCAGGGACACACCTGGGGGGGCAGTGACACACCTGGGGGGCAGTGACACACCTGGGGGGCAGGGACACACCTGGGGGGGAAGGGACACACCTGGGGGGGCCGCAGGGGGACAGGCTGGACATGACCCAGCCCAGAGACCCCCAGTGGGTTTCCCAGAGCAGCTGTGGCTGCCCCCGCATCCCTGGGAGTGTCCAAGGCCAGGTTGGAGCCTCCTGGGATAGCGGGAGGGGTCCCTGCCCGTGGCATGGGGGGGGGACAGGACAGGCTTTAAAGCCCCTTCCCACCCAAAGCATTGCCTGATCTCCTATAGATCCCCTATAGATCCCCTAAAGATACCCCACAGATCCCCCATAGATCCCCCTATAGCCCTCCATAGATCCCCCATAGATCCCCTATGGATTCCCTAAAGATACCCCACAGATCTCCCATAGATACCTCATAGATTCCCTATAGCCCCCATAGATCCCCCATAGATCCCCCATAGCCCCCCATACATCCCCCATAGATCCCACATAGCCCCCATAGATCCCCTATAGATCCCCTATAGCCCCCCATAGATTCTCCATAGATCCCCCATATATACCCTATAGATTTCCCCATAGCCCCCATAGATCCCCCATAGCCCCCTATAGATCCCCCATAGCCCCCCCATAGCCCCTTCATAACCCCCATAGCCCCCTATAGCCCCTATAGATCCCCCTTAGACCCCCCCATATCCCCCATCCCTCCTCACTTCCGGACTCCATTTCCCATCATGCCCCTCGGCCCCTCCCCCTCGGGACTCTGTTTCCCGTGGTGCCGCGGGGCGGGGCGGTGCCGGTCACGTGAGGCCGGCCGGGTATAAAGGCGCGGGCGCAGCGGCCGCGGCCCCATTGTTATCGGAGCGCGCGGTGGGGCCGGAGCGGCCCCGCCCCCCCAAAACCGCCCCCCTCAGGGCCGGGACCCCCCAAAAACACCCCCACAGACCCCCCCAAATTCCCCCGGGCACCGGTGAGTGCGGGGCACACCGGGGAGGGGGCGGGCAGGCCGCGGGGCCGCCGCCTGTTGGGGGGAGGGGGCTGTGGGGGACACGGGGACCTATAGGGGATGTGTGGGGCCTATGGAGGGTGCGGGGCCTTGCAGCTGTGAGGGATGGGGGGCTGTGGGGGACACTGGGCCTATAGGGGACAATTGATCTATAGGGGACACCGGGGCCTATGGAGGGTGCGGGTCTTTCCAGCTGTGAGGGGTGGGGGGCTATGGGGGACACTGGGTTTATAGGGGCTATATGAGGCCTATGGAGGGTACGGGTCCTGCAGCTGGGACAAATGGGGGGCTGTAGGGGACACTGGGGGCTGTAGGGGACACTGGGGGCTGTAGGGGACATTAGGGGCTGTAAAGGGCATGGGGAGCTATAGGGGATGGGAAGGGCTCAGAGCAGATCCGAAAGCGGGGTGCGCGACTGTAAGAGGTGTGGGGGGCTGTAGGGGACATTGGGGGCTGTAGAAGGTATGGGGGGCTATAGGGGATGGGGGATCATTGTGGGGAGGGGCGGCACCTTAGAGCTGTGGGGGTCTGTAGGGAATGGGGGGTATGTAGGGGATATGGGAGGGCTATAGGGGATATGGGGGGGCTATAGGGGATGGGGGGGTATGGAGGGGATGGGTGGGCCTTGCAGCTGTAGGGGATGATGCTATAGCTGGGGGGGCGGCTTTTAAGATGTGGGGGGGCTGTAGGGGATACTGGGGGGCTGTAGGGGATACGGGGGGGCTGTAGGGTATGGGCGCTGCAGGGGATGGGAGGATCTTGTATCTGGGGGGGCTCGGGGGGTGATTTATGGCTGGGGGCTGGCTGTAAGACCTGAGGGTCTACAGAGGGTACTGGGGGGCTCTATAGGGGCTATGGGGGGGCTCTATAGGGGCTATGGGGGGGCTCTATAGGGGCTATGGGGGGGCTCTATAGGGGCTATGGGGGGGCTCTATAGGGGCTATGGGGGGGCTCTATAGGGGCTATGGGGGGGCTCTATAGGGGCTATATAGGGGCTATGGGGGCCTTGCAGCTGCAGGGGATGATCTTGCAGCTGGGGGAGCTGTAGGGGGTGGTCTTATTGCTGAGGGGGGCTTAAGGGGATGGGGGGCTATAGGGGATGGGGGGCTATAGGGGATGTGGGGCTATAGGGGATGTGGGGGGGGCTATAGGGGATGTGGGGGGATATAGGGGATGGGGGGGGATATAGGGGATGGGGGGGGATATAGGGGATGTGATGGGGTGTGGCCTTACAGCTGGGGGGGCTGTAGGGCCTGGGGAGGCTGACAAGGGTCCCTAAATATCCCTTAAAAACCCCTTTCCATGGAAAACTAAGGGTGGAGTCCAGGAGGGATCCTCCCACCTGACAAACTCCATCTGGGATGGAACCTGGATCGTCCCCTTGGATCCACCGGGCCGGGACTGCCCTTCCCACCCTCCCGAGAAAGGCCCAGATTATCCCAACTCCTCCTTTTCCTGGGATAAAAAAGCTCCTGGGAGAGTCAGAACGGGGAGAACCCATAAAATAAATGCCAATCCCGGGTTTCCAGGGGGATTTTCCAGTTTCAAACTGGAGGGAATTTGGGATGAGGGAGAATTCCCGTTGTTTTCCAGGATTCATCCCCATTCCGCCTGCTCCAGGTGAGTGCAAACCCCCGGAATTCTGGAGCAGTGAACCCTTTTATTTCCAGCCGTTCCTGGAGATTGGGATGAGCATTCCAGTTTTCCAGCTCTCTGGGTTCTGTGATGGCTCCTAAAAATCCCACTGGGATTGGGATCAGGATCAGCTCCTTCCTTCCTGCTTTTCCCACCAGAATTCAGCACTTCCCTTCCCAAAAAAAAACCCCAAAATTGCTGGATTTTACCCTGAATCCGTGGGCTGGGAATTCCCATCCTGCCATTTTGGGAAAAGGGCCCCAACATTCCCTTGCAGATGGATCTGGATCCATCAATGCCTCCTGCCCCCAATCCCACTGGATCCACGTGAATCCAAGGGGAATTCCAAATCCATCCCAGGAGTTTCCCGATGGGAATCTACTCCCAAAATCCCTTGGCCCAACCTGAAGCTGGAAACTTCCCCAAAATGCCAGATATTCCCATTGGATATTGGGGATTTTTGGAGCCTTTGGGGATCAAGAGGGTGGGTAGGCAGGAAAATCCCAGAGGGGCTCATCCCTAATCTCACATTGGGAATTCTTGGAGCATCCCAAGGCTTTCCCAAACTTTGGGGAATTGTAGGGAGGGATCAGGTAATTCCAGGGGTGAACCTTTTCCTTAAAAAACGGGGATTCCCTTTGGGTTTGGGTGAATTCCATCCCAGATGGATCCGAAAGGGAAAGGTTGGGATGGAGGGGGGTGTGGGACATTCCCAAAATCCCGGGATAACGCCAATCACCGTTATCTCCATGGCCATCCCTCCCGGGCTGGCACTGGGGGTTTCTGTGGGATCAGAGGGTGGAAGTGCCGGGAATTCCATCGGGGGATTCCCCATTGTCCGCAGGGCTCTCCATGTGCCCCCCATGGCCGCGCTGCGGGATGCGGGAGCAGCGGGATCGGCGGGATCTTTGGGATCGGCGGGATCTTTGGGATCGGCGGGATCTTTGGGATCCTCGGGATCGGCGGGGTCGCCGTCGGACGACGAGATGGCCACGAGTGACAGCGGTGACAGCTGTGACAGCGGCGGCTCCACCAGCACCGGCCGTGAGTGCTGAGGGGACGGGGGATTGGGGGGATTTAGGGGATTTAGAGGAGTCTTTGGGATTTGGAGGAGTCTTGAGGATTTTTTGGAGTATTTTTGGGAATTTTGGGGATTTTTTGGGGAATTTTTAAGGCTGCTTTTAGGCATTTCTGAGGAATTTCTGAGCGATTTTTGAGGTATTTTTAAGGCACTGCTGGGGAGTTTTTGGGGAGTTTTTGGGGAATTTTTGGGGGAGTTTTTGGGGAAGATTTTGGGGAAGATTTTGGGGAATTTTTTGGCTTTTTTTGGCATTTTCTTGGCACTTTGGGGCACTTTTTAGGCATTTCCGAGGAATTTCTTGGCAAGTTTTTAGGGATTTTTTAGGCGCTTTTTTTGGAATTTTTTAGGAATTTTCTGGGAATTTTTAGGAATTTTTTTAAGCATTTTTTTAGAAGCTTTTTAGGAATTTTCTGGGGATTTTTTAGGCATTTTTGTCAGGAATTTCTTTGGAATTTCTTAGCGATTTTTTAGGTGGTTGTTAGGCACTTTAAAGGAATTTTGGGGAGAACCTTTTAGGAATTTTTGGGGAATTTTTTAGGAATTTTTTTAGGAATTTCTTAGCAAGTTCTTAGGTATGTTTTAGGAATTTTTTTGGAATTTTTTTAAAATTTTTTGAGTTGTTTGAATTTTTTAAGATCTTTTGAATTTATTTTTAAGTTTTTTTTAATTTTTTGGAGAATTTTTTGGGGAATTTTTTAGGAATTTCTCAGGAATTTCTCAGGAATTTTCCAGGAATTTTTCAGGGATTTTTTTAGAGATTTTTAAAATTGTATTTAATATTTTTTTAATTTTTTTAATTTTCTTTTTTTGGGGGGTAGGGATTTCTTTTAGATTTTGCAGGGGGAATTTAGGGATTTTTCTGGCTTTTGTTTTTGTTTTGGAATTTGTGGGATTTGGGGGAAATTTTTAATGATTTTGGGACAATTCCAGTGCATTCATGTCACAATGGGAATTTTTGAGGGGAGGGAATTTTGGGGCACTTTTTGAATTTGTTGTAATTATTTTGCAGCATTTTGGGATTTTTGGGGGGGATTTGTGATTTTTTTGGTGGAGTTTTCAGGAACATTGGGGAATTTTTGTTTTTTAAGTTTTGGGGGATTTGAGGAAATCTTTGGCTTTGGAGAAGTTTAAGGGATTTTTGGAGGTTTTTTATTTTCAATGATTTATTGGAGGATTTTTTTTGGTGAATTTTTTGAATTTTGGGGACACTGGAGATTTTTTGTAATTTGTGGAGAATTTGGAGAAATATCTTTGATTTTGGGGTGATTGGATGGAATTTTTGATATTTTAGGGGATTTGGGGTATTAATTCAGGGGGACGATTTGGACAATTTGTTTGAATTTGTGAGAATTTGAGGAAATTTGGGGGGATTTTAGGATATTTTAGGGAATTTTAGGGGGGTGTTTAATTTGGGGGGAAATTTGGAATGTTTTAGGCAATTTGAGGGAAAATTGGAGAATTTGATATCACAGTTCCCCCGTACCCCCTGTGGTGACAGTGTACCCTGTCCCCATGTGGTGGCATTGTCCCCGTGGTGACCCTCCTGTTCCCCGTGGTGACCCTGCTGTCTCCCCTGTGTGGTGACATTGTCCCCCGTGTGGTGACAGTGTCCCTGTGTGGTGACAGTGTCCCTGTCTACGGTGTCCCCCATGTGCTGACATTGTCCCTTGTGTGGTGACAGTGTCTCCTCATGTGGTGACATTGTCCCTGTGTGCTGACATTGTCCCTGTCCCCATGGTGACATTGTCCCTGTCCCTGTGTGCTGACATTGTCCCTGGTGCCCCCATGGTGGCAATTGGTCCCTGCTGTCCCTGGTGTCCCCATGGTGACAATGTCCCTGTTCCCCCAGCCCCGTCCATCCTGCGCCGTTCCCGGAGCCGTCCTGGGAAGCGTGTGTGATATTGTCCCTGTGTGCTGACATTGTCCCTGTCCTCATGGTGACTGTCCCTGTCCCCGTGGTGACAATGTCCCCATGGTGTCCCCCCAGCCCCGTCCATCCTTCACCGTTCCCGGAGCCGCCCCAGGAAGCGGGTGTGTCATTGTCCCTGTGGTGACACTGTCCATGGTGTCCCCACGGGGACATTGTCCCTATCCCCGGTGTCCCCATGGTGACATTGTCCCTGTCCCTGTGTGCTGACATTGTCCCTGTGGTGACCCTGTCCCCGTCCCCCCAGCCCCGTCCATCCTGCGCCATTCCTGCAGCCGCCCCGGGAAGCGTGTCCGCTTTGCCCAGGTCACCGTGTGCTGACATTGTCCCTGGTGTCCCCATGGTGACATTGTCCCTGTGTACTGACATTGTCCCCATGGTGTCCCTGTCCCCCCAGCCCCGTCCATCCTGCGCCGTTCCCGGAGCCGTCCCGGGAAGCGTGTCCGCTTTGCCCAGGTCACCGTGTACTGACATTGTCCCTGGTGTCCCCATGGTGACATTGTCCCTGTGTACTGACATTGTCCCCATGGTGTCCCTGTCCCCCCAGCCCCGTCCATCCTGCGCCGTTCCCGGAGCCGTCCCGGGAAGCGTGTCCGCTTTGCCCAGGTCACCGTGTGCTGACATTGTCCCTGGTGTCCCCATGGTGACATTGTCCCTGTGTACTGACATTGTCCCCATGGTGTCCCTGTCCCTGTCCCCCCAGCCCCGTCCATCCTGCGCCGTTCCCGCAGCCGTCCCGGGAAGCGTGTCCGCTTTGCCCAGGTCACCGTGTGCTGACATTGTCCCTGTCCCTGTGTGCTGACATTGTCCCTGTGGTGACACTGTCCATGGTGTCCCCATGGTGACATTGTCCCCATGGTGTCCCCCCAGCCCCGTCCATCCTGCGCCGTTCCCGCAGCCGTCCCGGGAAGCGTGTCCGCTTTGCCCAGGTCACCGTGTACTACTTCGCGCGCCGCCAGGGCTTCACCTGCGTGCCCAGCGCGGGCGGCAGCTCCCTGGGCATGGCCCCCCGGCACCACCGCGCCCGCAGGTACAGCCTCAGCCAGTTCGCCCACCTGCGCCAGGTGAGCCACCGGCAGCACCTGCGGCAGCACCTGCGCAGGGAGAAACTGCGAGCCAGGAGGAGGGAGGTGAGCACGGGGGGGACATCTGGGGGGGACACCTGGGGGGGGGAACACCTTTGGGGGGGACACCAGGGGCAGGGGGGAAACACTTTGGGGGGTAAGCACCTGGGGAGGGGGAGGGGGGGAAACACGTTCAAGGGGGAACACCTGGAGGGGTCTGGGGAGGGGCAGGGTGTGGGACAGTCCAGGTGGGAAGCCCTGAGGGGCACCTGGGGGTGGCCAGGGGGAAACACCTGGGTGGGGTTTGGGGGTGACCAGGAGGAAACACCTGGGTGGGGTTTGGGGGTGACAGTTGCTGAGGAGGAATCCAGGTGGGAAACACCTGGGTGGGGTTTGGGGGGACAAGCTCAGTGTGGGGTGGGCTCAGGAGTCCAGGCTGGGGGGACACCCACCTGCACAGGTGTTGAGGGGATTCCAGGTGGGAGGGATGGACACCTGCTCAGGTGTCCCTGGGTGTGATACCCACCTGCTCAGGTGTCCCTGGCTGTGCCACACCTGCACAGATGCCCCTGGGTGACACCCACCTGCTCAGGTGCCCCCTGGATGTGCCACACCTGCTCAGGTGTCCCTGGCTGTGCCACACCTGCTCAGGTGCCCCTGGGTGATACCCACCTGCTCAGGTGCCCCTTGGGTGTGACACCCACCTGCTCAGGTGTCCCCTGGCTGTGCCACACCTGCTCAGGTGTCCCTGGCTGTGCCACACCTGCACAGATGCCCCTGGGTGACACCCACCTGCTCAGGTGCCCCCTGGATGTGCCACACCTGCTCAGGTGTCCCTGGCTGTGCCACACCTGCTCAGGTGCCCCTGGGTGATACCCACCTGCTCAGGTGCCCCTTGGGTGTGACACCCACCTGCTCAGGTGTCCCCTGGCTGTGCCACACCTGCTCAGGTGTCCCTGGCTGTGCCACACCTGCACAGATGCCCCTGGGTGACACCCACCTGCTCAGGTGCCCCTGGCTGTGACACCCACCTGCTCAGGTGCCCCTGGCTGTGCCACACCTGCTCAGGTGTCCCTGTCCCCCCAGCTGACGCAGAACGGGGCGGTGCCATCAGCCGAGGCCGCGGGGCTCACCTTGGCGGACGTGTCAGAGGACGAGCTGGACGCGGGGCAGGTGGAGGTGGGCGATTATTTCTACCTGCAGCCGCTGCCCACCAAGCGGCGCCGGGCGCTGCTCCGGGCCTCGGGCGTGCGCCGCATCGACGCCGAGGAGCGGCAGGAGCTGCGGGCCCTGCGCCTGTCCCGGGAGCAGTGCGGCTGCCTCTGCCGCCTCACCTGCGAGCCACGCACCTGTGCCTGCAGCCAGGCTGGCATCCAGTGCCAGGTGAGGACACCTGGGCAGGGCGGGGCAGCCGGGGACAGGGGAGGGGCAGAGGGGAGCTGGGGAAGGGGCACCGGGGACATTTGGGGTCAGCCGGGGCTGCCACACCCGCTGTGTCCGTGCTCGTGCTCCTTGAGGGTGGCCCTGCTGTGTCCCTGTCCCTGCTGTGTCCATGTCCCTGTCCCTGCTGTGTCCATGTCCTTGTCCCTGCTGTGTCCATGTCCCTGTCCCTGCTGTGTCCATGTCCTTGGCCCTGCTGTGTTCCTGGCCCTGCTGTGTCTAACTTTGGGTCCATTGTGGGTTTATGTCCCTGCCCGTGGCACATCCATGACCCTGTCCCTGCTGTGTCCCTGTCCCTGCTGTGTCCATGTCCCTGTCCCTGCTGTGTCCATGTCCCTGTCCCTGCTGTGTCCATGTCCCTGTCCCTGCTGTGTCCCTGTCCCTGCTGTGTCCATGTCCTTGGCCCTGCTGTGTCCATGTCCTTGGCCCTGCTGTGTCCCTGGCCCTGCTGTGTCCAACTTTGGGTCCATTGTGGGTTTATGTCCCTGCCCGTGGCACATCCATGACCCTGTCCCTGCTGTGTCCCTGTCCCTGCTGTGTCCATGACCTTGGCCCTGCTGTGTCCATGTCCCTGTCCCTGCTGTGTCCCAGTCCCTGTCCCTGCTGTGTCCTTGTCCCTGCTGTGTCCATGTCCTTGGCCCTGCTGTGTCCATGTCCCTGTCCCTGCTGTGTCCATGTCCTTGGCCCTGCTGTGTCCATGTCCCTGTCCCTGCTGTGTCCATGTCCTTGGCCCTGCTGTGTCCATGTCCCTGTCCCTGCTGTGTCCATGTCCTTGGCCCTGCTGTGTCCATGTCCTTGGCCCTGCTGTGTCCATGTCCTTGTCCCTGCTGTGTCAATGTCCTTGTCCCTGCTGTGTCCATGTCCTTGGCCCTGCTGTGTCCCTGTCCCTGCTGTGTCCATGTCCTTGGCCCTGCTGTGTCCATGTCCTTGTCCCTGCTGTGCCCAACTTCGTGTCCATTGTGGGTTCATTGCTTGTCCATCGTGTCCCACCCTGGGATTTGAGCTCTGGGATCCCCTGGGGATGATCCTTTGGGATCCTGCATGACCCCATCCCATCCCTGTCCCGGGTGGATCCCATCCCTTTCCCAGGTGGATCCCACCCCACATCCCCTCCTGCCCCCAGAGGGATCCCATCCCTGTCCTGGGTGGATCCCACCCCTGCCCCAGCCCTGTCCCAGTTGGATCCCATCCCTTTCCCAGGTGGATCCCACCCCACCCATCCCGCCCCTTTCCCAGGTGGATCCCCTCCCTTTCCCAGGTGGATCCCACCCCCCCCACCCCCCCCTCCTGCCCCCAGGTGGATCCCCTCCCTTTCCCAGGTGGATCCCACCCCACCCACGCCCCCCTCCCACCCCCAGGTGGACCGCACGTCGTTCCCGTGCGGCTGCTCCCGGGACGGCTGCGGGAACGCGTCGGGCCGGATCGAGTTCAACCCCCTGCGCGTGCGCACGCACTTCCTGCACACGCTGATGAAGCTGCAGCTGCAGGGCCGCAGGGGGGGCCACGGCGAGGAGGAGGATGGGGGGGATGATGGAGCAGCCCCCGGCCCCGCCTGGGCCCCCCCCGAGACTCAGGACTTCCAGGAGTACCTGGCGGAGAACGAGCGGGCGGTGCTGCACCTGCAGACGGCCGAGCGGCTGGACCGGCTCCAGGCCGAGGAGGGCGAGGGGGGCGGGCTCTGCGTCCTGGAGGAGCACCTGGACGGCACCTCCTGGCAGGTGAAGCCCCCCCTGTGCCCGCCCGGCCTCGTCCCCTCCCCGTTCCCACCGGGATCGCCCGTCCTGGGCTTCCCAACCGAGCAGCCGGCGCAGGGGGGCTCCCAGGTGGGGCCACAGGTGAGTTCACAGGTGGATCCCCAGGTGAGCTCCCAGGTGTGCTTACAGGTGAGCCCCCAGGTGAGCCCCCAGGTGAGCTCCCAGGTGTGCTTACAGGTGAGCCCCCAGGTGAGCTCCCAGGTGAGTTCAGAGGTGGGCTCCCAGGTGTGCTTACAGGTGAGCTCCCAGGTGGATCCCCAGGTGAGCTCCCAGGTGGATCCCCAGGTGAGCTCCCAGGTGGATCCCCAAGTGAGCCCCCAAGTGAGTTCACTGGTGTGCCCCCAGGTGGGCCCCCAGGTGTGCTTACAGGTGAGTCCCCAAGTAAGCTCCCAGGTGTGTCCCCAGGTGGACTCACTGGTGAGCTCCCAGGTGTGTCCCCAGGTGAGTTCACCGATGAGCCCCCAGGTGTGTCCCCAAGTGGACTCACTGATGAGCCCCCAGGTGAACTCCCAGGTGTGTCCCCAGGGGAGCCCCCCCAGGTCCCCCCAGCCCTACCTGGCCGAGGTCCCCGCTGGGCCCCCCTGGCAGGTGCAGCCCCAGGTGGGTGGGGAAGGTGGGAACGGCCCCGAGGAGCCCCCAGCCCCCACCTGCAGCCCCCCTGGAGAGGACCCGGGGGTCCCACCTGCCCCCCCTGCTGAGAGCGAGGGGGGGGCTCCCCAAAACCCCCCCGAGCACCTGGAGCAGGTGAAGCACCTGGAGCTGCCCCCCCTGCCCGTCTGAGCGGCCTCGTCCCCTCCTAATTTATTCCATGGACTGAGGGTCTGACTGGGGGGCTGCTCTGCCCTGGGGGGCCACCTGGGCCAGGGGTTTGGGCCCTGCTCACCTGGACAGACACCTGGAGAGACACCTGGACTGGGACACCTGAACTGGACCCCTAAGCTGGGACACCTGGATCCTTCCCTCCTCCATCCCACCTGAGCTGGGACACCTGGACTGGGACACCTGGATCCTTCCCTCCTCCATCTCACCTGGACTGGGACACCTGGATCCTTCCCTCCTCCATCTCACCTGGACTGGGACACCTGGATCCTTCCCTCCTCCATCCCACCTGAGCTGGGACACCTGGACTGGGACACCTGGATCCTTCCCTCCTCCATCTCACCTGGACTGGGACACCTGGATCCTTCCCTCCTCCATCTCACCTGAGCTGGGACACCTGGACTGGGACACCTGGATCCTTCCCTCCTCCATCTCACCTGGACTGGGACACCTGGATCCTTCCCTCCTCCATCTCACCTGGACTGGGACACCTGGATCCTTCCCTCCTCCATCTCACCTGAGCTGGGACACCTGGACTGGGACACCTGGATCCTTCCCTCCTCCATCTCACCTGGACTGGGACACCTGGATCCTTCCCTCCTCCATCTCACCTGAGCTGGGACACCTGGACTGGGACACCTGGATCCCCCCTGGCAGAGACACCTGTGCACCAGGACACACCTGAGCTGGAGCCTCCTGGACCATTCCCATCCTTCATCCCACCTGGGCTGGGACACCTGAACTGGAGCCTCCTGGATCCCAGGGCAGCTCCCTCCCACCTGGCAGAGCTCACCTGGACCTGGACACACCTGAGTTGGACCTACTGGATCCTTCTCATCATCCCTCCCACCTGGGCTGGGACACCTGGATCCTTCCCTCCTCCATCCCACCTGTGCTGGGACACACCTGAGCTGGGACACCTGGGCTGGAGCCTCCTGGATCCTTCCCATCCTCCATCCCACCTGAATCTGGGACACCTGAACTGGACCCCTGAACTGGGACACACCTGAACTGGGACAC
The DNA here is from genome assembly GCA_038380795.1 of Pyrocephalus nanus. Lineage (NCBI taxonomy): Eukaryota > Metazoa > Chordata > Aves > Passeriformes > Tyrannidae > Pyrocephalus > Pyrocephalus nanus. The sequence goes on from JAWZSU010000097.1 coordinate 13,971, forward strand.
ACCTGAACTGGGACACACCTGGGTTGGGACACCTGGACCCTTCCCATCCTCCATCCCACCTGAGTTGGGACATCTGGGCTGGAGCCTCCTGGATCTTTCCCGTCCTCCATCCCACCACCAGGTGTGCCCAGATGTGCCCAGGTGTGCCCATGGATGTGCCCAGGTGTGCCCATGGGTGTGCCCATGGATGTGCCCATGGATGTGCCCATGGATGTGCCCAGGTGTGCCCATGGGTGTGCCCTGGTGTGCCCATGGGTGTGCCCAGGTGTGCCCATGGGTGTGCCCAGGTGTGCCCAGGTGTGCCCATGGGTGTGCCCATGGATGTGCCCATGGGTGTGCCCAGGTGTGACCATGGGTGTGCCCAGGTGTGCCCATGGATGTGCCCAGGTGTGCCCAGGTGTGCCCATGGGTGTGCCCATGGATGTGCCCATGGGTGTGCCCAGGTGTGCCCATGGGTGTGCCCAGGTGTGCCCATGGATGTGCCCATGGGTGTGCCCAGGTGTGCCCATGGGTGTGCCCAGGTGTGCCCATGGATGTGCCCATGGATGTGCCCATGGGTGTGCCCAGGTGTGCCCAGGTGTGCCCATGGATGTGCCCAGGTGTGCCCATGGGTGTGCCCAGCTGTGCCCATGGGTGTGCCCAGGTGTGCCCATGGATGTGCCATTCCCGGGGAACTCCCCAGGGCTCCGCTGGCAGCCAACTGGGATGGATTCCGGTCCTGGATCCTCCTTGGACTGGGAATGATGGAAATCCCCCCCACCCCCAAGCTCTGGAGCTTCCTGGGCTGAAACTCCTCATTTTTGGGGCTTTTCCCTCTTTTTTGGCCCCGGCCAGGGGGGAAGGTCAAGCTGGGCCAGGAGAAATCCCAGGTGGGAGTGGGGGAAAATCGGGATGTGGGGGGGGACCCTGCCTGTTCCCCAGCCTGTCCCAGGCTGGGATCTGCCCTCCTGGACACTCCTGGATCCTGGGATTAGATCCTGGATCCTGGGATCTTCTCCCCTGGACACTCCTGGATCCTGGGATCTGGGATCAGGCTCCAGCTGGGTGGGCAGGGCCCCAAATCCCTCCCCCAAAATCCCGTTTTCCCCTGAATTTTGGGTTTCAGCTCCGGCTTTCCTGGCAGTTTTCCCACACTGGGGTCTGAACCCCCCCCAGTCTGGGGGTTCAGTGGGGTCTGGGGGGTCCCTGGTGCTGCTGGGGGGGGGTCTGGGGGGGTCCCGTGGGGTCTGGGGGGGTCCCTGGTGCTGCTGGGGGGGTTTGGGGGGGTCCCGTGGGGTCTGGGGGGTCCCTCGTGCTGCTGGGGGGGGTCTGGGGGGTCCCTGGTGCTGCTGGGGGGGGTCTGGGGGGTCCCTGGTGCTGCTGGGGGGGTTTGGGGGTTCAGTGGGGTCTGGAGGGTCCCTGGTGCTGCTGGGGGGTCCCTGGTGCTGCTGGGGGGGGGTTTGGGGGTTCAGTGGGGTCTGGGGGGTCCCTGGTGCTGCTGGGGGGGTCTGGGGGGGTCCCGTGGGGTCTGGGGGGTCCCTGGTGCTGCTGGGGGGGTCTCCTCCCCCCAGGAAAGGGGCTTAAGGGGTGCTGGGGGGTTCAAAACGGGTTTGGAGGGATCCAAAGGGGCTTTTTAGGGGTTTAAGGGGTTTCAAAGGGGGAGTTTTAGGGGTTTTTTGGGGGGTTCAGGAGAGTTTAAGGGGGTTTTCCAGGCAGTCTAAGGGGTTTTAGGGGGGTTCAAAGGGGGAGGTTTAGGGGTTTTTTGGGGGGGGTTCAGGGGGTTCAAGGGGGTTTTCCAGGGGGTCTGAGGGGGTTTAGGGAGATTTAAAGGGGTTTTAAGGGGGTTCAAAGTGGAGTTTTTAGGGTTTCAGTGGTTTTTGGGGGGGTTCAAGAGGGTTTGAGGGGGTTCTAAGGGGCTTTTTATAGGTTTAAGGGGGTTCAAAGAGGGGGTTTTAGGATTTCAGAGGGTTTTGGGGGGTTCAAGAGGGTTTAGGAGGTTCAAAATGGTGGGTTTAGGGTGTTTTGGGAGGTTTAAGGGGGTTCAAAGGGGCTTTTTAGAGGTTTAAGGGGGTTCAAACAGGGGGTTTTAGGGTTTTTCGGGGGGATTTAAGGGGGTCAAAAGGGGATTTTTGGGGGATTTCAAGAGGTTTAAAAGCCCTTCAGGTGGGTTCAGAGGAGTTTAAAAGGGTTCAAATGGGGTTTCAAAAGGCGTTTTTTGGGGTTCAAAGCGCTGGTTTTGGGGGTTCTGACGGGGTTCAGGACTTTTGGGGGGGTTTGAAGAGCTTTGGGAGGGGGATCCAAAGGGGTTAAAAGGGCTCTTTTTAGGGGTTTCAGGGGCTCAAAGTGGAGTTTTTAGGGCCTCAGTGGTTTTTTGAAGGGGTTTGGGGGGTTTAAAGGAGTTTTGGGGGGGTCAAAGGGGTTTAAAAGGGGATTCAAAGGAGTTTTTTGGAGGGTTTTAGGGGGTTTAAAGGAGTTTTGGGGGGTCAGGGGGGTTTAGGGGGCTTTTTGGAGGGATTTTTGCTGCTCGGGGTTTTTGGGATCCTCGTTGGTGCTGCCGCCCCCCAGGGCTGGGGGTCCCCAAAAAGGCTCTGCCCCCCCTTCACCCCCCCCTCCCCAAAAGTGGCTTCGCAGCTTTTTGGTCCCGTTTTTGTTCCTTTTTAAGTTATTTTTCAATTTCCTTTTTATTTCCTTTTACTTCCTTTTTTATTTTTTTTTTTTAATTTAAGTTCCTTTTAATTTCCCTTCTTTTAATTTCCTCTTCAATTTTTATTCCCTTTTTATTCTTTTTTTATCTCTTTGTGTAACTTAATTCCACTTGTCCTTAATTTCTGTTTTAATTTTTATTTCTTTATATCATTTTTATTTCCTTTTTTTATTTTTAATTCATTTATTCCCTTCTTTTTCCCTTTTTTATTTCATTTATTTCCTTTTTCCTTTCCTTTTTATTTCACTTTGATTTCCTTTTTTATTTAAATTCCCTTTTTTATTTTTTATCTCTTTATATAATTCTCAATTAAGTTTTTCTTCCAACTTTTAATTTTTATTTTCTTACACAACTTTTAACTCATTTTTTTCCACTTTTAATTTTTATTTCTGTAATTTTTTACTCTTTTTTTTTCACTTTTAATTTTCACTTCTTTTTATAATTTTTAATTCCCCTTTGCAATTTTTAATTTATCTTTCCTTATTAATTTTTTATTTCATTTTTAATTTTTACTTCTTTATATATTTTATACTTCCAATTTTAATTCAGTTTTTGTTTCCTTTTTGCCTCCTTTTTTCTTTCAATATTTCCTTTTTAATTTCCTTTTTTTTATTTCAAATTCCCGTTTTTATTTCAATATTTACCTCCTGAATTCCCTTTGAATTCCACATTTAATCCCCCTGGGACTCCAAAGCTTCTCCCCTGATCCCTTTTCCTGCTTCCCTGCGGCTCCCAGGGCTCTGCTGTATTTAAAGAGAATATTTAAGTGGAGAAATAAAAGAAATGGTTAAACTTGATGGGGAGTTGTGGCTTCAAGGGGGGGAAATCCGGGTTAAACTCATGGAATTTGGCCTAAAGTCACAAAATTCGGGTTAAATGCACACGAATTTGGAGTTAAATCTGTCGAAATTTGGGTTTAATTCATGAATTTTGGGTTAAATAGATAAAAATTTGGGTTAAATCCACACAAATTTGGATTAAATCCGTTGAAATTTGGGTTAAATTCACAGGAATTTGGGTCTAAGTCCACCCAAGTTTGGGTTAAAGACATTAAAATGGGGTTTAAATTCACACAGTTTGGGTTAAGTTCACACGAATTTGGGTTAAATCCATGGATTTTTGGGTTAAATCCCACAAAATTTGGGTTAAATCCCACAAAGTCTGGGTTAAATCCATGGATATTTGGTTTAAAGCCATTGAAGTTTGGGTTAAATCCCACAAAATTGGGGATTAAATCCCACAAAATTGGGATCCCATCCCATCCCATCCCATCCCATCCAATGGCGGTCCCCTCCTGGCGTCCCCGTTGCCATGGCGACCGCGAGCCCGCGCTCTCGCGAGAGTTGGGGCGGGAGTTAGACCAGCAGAACTCCCGCCCCTCGGCCACGCCCACTCAGCGAAAACGTCACTATAGCCACACCCACAAAGGCAGCACCTCCTCACCGGCCCCTCCCACCGTGTCACGTGACAAACGGGGGTTTCATCAGCCTTTTGTTCCGGGGGTCTCTCGGAACCTCCGGAACCCGCGACCCCCGTTATGGACCCCCCTGTCCCGTCATGGGACCCCCGTTATGGACCCCCCTGTCCCACCATGGGACCCCCGAGCCCGACCCCCCTGCCCCTTTATGGGACCCCCGAGCCCGAACCCCCTGTCCCACCATGGGACCCCCGAGCCCAACCCCCGATATGGGATTTTCCCTGGAATTCTCAACGCTCTCCTTTTACCCGCGCACACTTTTCCGGCCCCGCCCACATCCCCGCCCCCTCATCAACCTTTCATATATTCACGACACAGGCCCCGCCCCTCAGTCTTGGCCACGCCCACACAGCCAATCTGGTGCCCCTCGAAACCTCCTGGCCCCGCCCCCGGCTCTGGCCACGCCCCTCGGATATTAATGACCACTGGCCCCGCCTCCGGCCCCGCCCATCATTCATCTTCTGCCCCGCCCCTCCCGCCGTGCCCCGCGCGCCGGCCCCGCCCCCGCCCCGCCCCCAGTCCCTCCCAGTCCCCCCAGTCCGCCCCAGTCCCGCCATGCGGCTCCGGCTGTCCCCGGGCGCTCCCGCCGCCCTCAAGGTGTTCGCAGCCGCCGGCGCTGCCTCCGCGCCCCTGCGGACACACCTGGGCGACCCCGCAGGTGAGCAGGGGGGGGCTGACCCCCCCCACCCCCGAGCGGACCCCGGGCCTGAACAACCCCCTCCCCACCCCGGAGCGGCCCCCGGGACCCCCGGACGGGTCTGATCCCCCCCCCCCGGAACCCCCGAACGGGTCTGATCCCCCCCCCCCGGGACCCCCGGACGGGTCTGATCCCCCCCCTCCCGGTGTGTCCCCCCCTCCCAGAGCGGCCCCCGGGACCCCCGGACGGGTCTGACCCCTCCCGGTGTGTCCCCCCCTCCCAGAGCGACCCCGCGGCCCCCCGAGCCCCCCCCGGCTGGAGCTGGAGCTGGAGAGCGGCACCGTCCTCTTCTCGCCCAACGCCATCTGCCAGTGAGTGCCGGGGCTGCGACCCCCAGAGCCCGCCCCGACCTTCCCCGAACACCCCCCCGACCCCTCCGAAATCACCCTTAATCCCCCCAACCCCCTCCCGACCCTCCAAAATCACCCTTAATTCCCCCAAACACCCCCTCGACCCCTCCCAGCCCCCAAAACCCTCCCGTGGATCCCCCCAACCCCTTCTGACCCCCTCAACACCCCAAACCCCCCTCAGCCCCTGAAACCCCCACCTTCAACCCCCTCCTCCTCCCAAACACCCCTGACCCCCCCAAGCCCCCTCAGCTTCCACAAACCATCCCTTAACCCCCCCAAAGCCCCTTCCAACCCCCCTTAATCTCCTCTCAATCCTCCACTCCCCCCCAAACACTCCCCCCAAACACCCCCTGACCCCCATAACTCCCCCCAAACACCCCCATAATCCCCATAACCCCCATTAACCCCCCCAAACACCCCCTGAACCCCCATAACCCCCCCAAACACCCCCTGAACCCCCATAACCCCCCCAGGTATTTCTACCTGTGCCGGGGGGAGGAGCCCACCGACCTCACCCGGCAGTGGTTGGAGTGGGAGGCCACCGAGCTGCAGGTGAGTGACCCCCCCGACCCCCCCAGACCCCCTGACCCAGCCTGTGCCCCCCTGACCCACTCTGTGCCCCCCTGACCCAGCCTGTGCCCCCCTGACCCACTCTGTGCCCCCCTGACCCACTCTGTGCCCCCCTGACCCAGCCTGTGCCCCCCTGACCCACTCTGTGCCCCCCCAACCCTCCCCTGACCTGCTCTGTGCCCCCCTGACCAGTCTGACCCCCTCTGTGCCCCCCTGACCCTCTCTGTGCCCCCCCAAACCCTCCCCTGACCTGTGTGTGCTCCCCAACCAGTGTGACCCCCTCTGAACCCCCTTGTGCCCCCCTGTTCCCCCCCCGACCCCCCTGTGCCCCTCTTGTACCCTCTCTGTGCCCCCCTGTGACCCTCCTGACCCCTCTGTGCTCCCCCTCATGCCCTCTCTGACCCCTCTGTGCCCCCCTGACCCCCCTGTGCCCTCTCTGACCCCTCTGTGCCCTCTCTGACCCCTCTGTGCCCCCCTGTGCCCTCTCTGACCCCTCTCTGACCCCTCTGTGCCCCCCTGACCCCTCTGTGCCCTCTCTGACTCCCCTGTGCCCTCTCTGACCCCCCTGACCCCCCTGTCCCCCCTGTGTCCCCAGCCCGCCGCTGCCCACGCGCTGTACCTGCGGCTGGTTCAGGGCCGGGGGGACCCGGAGGTTTTGGGGGTCCTGAGGCCCCTCCTGACCCACCTGGAGCAGCACCTGGCACGGAGCGGCTGTGCCCACCTGGCTGGGGTGAGTGGGGCTGGGGGGGCACCTGACCCCAGAGCTGGCACCTGTCCCCAGAGCTGTCACCTGTCCCCAGAGCTGGCACCTGACCCCAGAGCTGGCACCTGACCCCAGAGCTGTCACCTGTCCCCAGAGCTGGCACCTGACCCCAGAGCTGGCACCTGACCCCAGAGCTGGCACCTGTCCCCTGGTGTGTCCCTGCCCCCCAGTGCTCCCAGTGCCTCCCAGTCCACCCAGTGCCCCCAGTTCCTCCAGTGCCCCTCAGTGTGTCCCCCAGTTCCCCCAGTACTCCCAGTGCCCCCAGTTTCCCCAGTCCCTCAGTGTCCCTCCCAGTACTCCCAGTGTCCATCCCAGTCCTCCCAGTGCCCCTCCCAGTGCCCCCAGTTGCTCTGTGTGTCCCATCCCAGTTCCCCCAGTGCCCTCCCAGTGCCCCCAGTTTCCCCAGTCCCTCAGTGTCCCTCCCAGTACTCCCAGTGCCCTCCCAGTGCCCCCACTCTCTCTGTGTGTCCCCAGGACGCCGTCTCGGTGGCCGATGTGGTGGTGTGGGGGACTCTGTTCCCGGTGCTGCAGGACCAGACCAGTCTGCCCAGTAAGAGCCGGGGGGAACTGGGGGAGATTGGACTGGGTGGGGGAGCTGCAGGTGCTTTGGGTCTCACCTGCCCAGGTGAGCTCTGGGGGGGTCACAGTGCTGTCCCACCTGCCCAGGTGAGCTGGGGGGGGTCACAGTGCTGTGTCACCTGCCCAGGTGAGCTGGGGGGGTCACAGTGCTGTCCCACCTGCCCAGGTGAGCTGGGGGAGCTGCAGGTGCTTTGGGTCCCATCTGCCCAGGTGAGCTGGGGGGGTCACAGTGCTGTCCCACCTGCCCAGGTGAGCTGGGGGGGTCACAGTGCTGTCCCACCTGCCCAGGTGAGCTGGGGGGGGTCACAGTGCTGTCCCATCTGCCCAGGTGAGCTGGGGGGGTCACAGTGCTGTCCCACCTGCCCAGGTGAGCTGGGGGGGGTCACAGTGCTGTCCCACCTGCCCAGGTGAGCTCTGGGGGGGTCACAGTGCTGTGTCACCTGCCCAGGTGAGCTCTGGGGGGGTCACAGTGCTGTGTCACCTGCCCAGGTGAGCTGGGGGGGTCACAGTGCTGTGTCACCTGCCCAGGTGAACTGGGGGGGTCACAGTGCTGTCCCACCTGCCCAGGTGAACTGGGGGGGTCACAGTGCTGTCCCATCTGCCCAGGTGAGCTGGGGGGGTCACAGTGCTGTCCCACCTGCCCAGGTGAACTGGGGGGGTCACAGTGCTGTCCCACCTGCCCAGGTGAACTGGGGGGGTCACAGTGCTGTCCCACCTGCCCAGGTGAGCTGGGGGGGTCACAGTGTTCTCTCACCTGCCCAGGTGGGCTGGGGGGTCACAGTACTGTCCCACCTGCCCAGGTGAGCTGCAGGTGCTTTGGGTCTCACCTGCCCAGGTGAGCTGCAGTGCTCACAGTGCTGTGTGTGTCTCATCTGCCCAGGTGAGCTGGGGGGGTCACAGTGCTGTCCCACCTGCCCAGGTGAGCTGGGGGGGTCACAGTGCTGTGTCACCTGCCCAGGTGAGCTCTGGGGGGGTCACAGTGCTGTCCCACCTGCCCAGGTGAGCTGGGGGGGTCACAGTGCTGTGTCACCTGCCCAGGTGAGCTGGGGGGGCTGCAGGTGCTTTGGGTCCCATCTGCCCAGGTGAGCTGGGGGGGGTCACAGTGCTGTCCCACCTGCCCAGGTGAGCTGGGGGGGCTGCAGGTGCTTTGGGTCCCATCTGCCCAGGTGAGCTGGGGGGGGTCACAGTGCTGTCCCACCTGCCCAGGTGAGCTGCAGGTGCTCACAGTGCCCTCTCTCCTGCCCAGGTGAGCTCACAGTGCCCTCTCTCCCCTGCCCAGGTGAGCTGCAGGTGCTGCCCTCCTGGTTCCAGGCCATGTCTCAGTGGGGGCCGTGTCGCGAGGCGGCCGCGCTGCTGCCGCGGGAGCTGCCGGAGCTGCGGGCACACCTGGCCCAGCACCCCCCCCCTCACCTGGGCCCCCGCAGCGACCCCCAGGTACGGCCCCGGGGAAGGGGGGGGGGACAGGTGAGGGTGGCCCCTCAGGACAGGTGACCTGGTGCCCGCAGGACGAGGAGGGGCCCGAGCGGGCGCTGACGGACGAGGACATCGCGGCTGCCATGGACACCTGGGCACGGGGACCTGAGGCACTGCCACCCCCCCGGGAGCCACGGACACCTGTGTGAGTGACACCTGTGTGAGTGACACCTGTGTGAGTGACACCTGTGTGAGTGACACCTGTGTGACACACCTGTGTGAGTGTGTGATACACCTGTGTGAGTGACACACCTGTGTGAGTGACACCTGTGTGACACACCTGTGTGACACACCTGTGTTAGTGACACCTGTGTTAGTGACACCTGTGTGAGTGACACCTGTGTGACACACCTGTGTGAGTGTGTGACACACCTGTGTTAGTGACACCTGTGTTAGTGACACCTGTGTGAGTGACACCTGTGTGAGTGACACCTGTGACACCTGTGTGAGTGACACCTGTGTGAGTGTGTGACATCTGAGTGACACCTGTGACTGTGACATCTGTGTGTGTGACACACCTCTGAGTGACACCTGGGCACGGGGACCTGAGGCACTGCCACCACCCCAGGAGCCACGGACACCTGTGTGAGTGACACCTGTGTGAGTGACACCTGTGACACCTGTGTGAGTGTGTGACACACCTGTGTGAGTGACACCTGTGTGAGTGACACCTGTGTGAGTGTGTGACACACCTGTGTGAGTGTGTGACACACCTGTGTGAGTGACACACCTGTGTGAGTGACACCTGTGTGAATGTGTGATACACCTGTGTGAGTGACACCTGTGTGAGTGACACCTGTGTGAGTGACACCTGTGTGAATGTGTGATACACCTGTGTGACACACCTGTGTGAGTGACACCTGTGTGAGTGACACCTGTGTGAGTGACACCTGTGACACCTGTGTGAGTGACACCTGTGTGACACACCTGTGTGAGTGACACACCTGTGTGAGTGGCACCTGTGTGAGTGGCACCTGTGTGAGTGACACCTGTGTGAGTGACACCTGTGTGAGTGACACACCTGTGTGAGTGACACCTGTGACACCTGTGTGAGTGTGTGACATCTGAGTGACACCTGTGACTGTGACATCTGTGTGTGTGACACACCTCTGAGTGACACCTGGGCACGGGGACCTGAGGCACTGCCACCACCCCAGGAGCCACGGACACCTGTGTGAGTGACACCTGTGTGAGTGACACCTGTGACACCTGTGTGAGTGTGTGACACACCTGTGTGAGTGACACCTGTGTGAGTGACACCTGTGTGAGTGTGTGACACACCTGTGTGAGTGTGTGACACACCTGTGTGAGTGACACACCTGTGTGAGTGACACCTGTGTGAATGTGTGATACACCTGTGTGAGTGACACCTGTGTGAGTGACACCTGTGTGAGTGACACCTGTGTGAATGTGTGATACACCTGTGTGACACACCTGTGTGAGTGACACCTGTGTGAGTGACACCTGTGTGAGTGACACCTGTGACACCTGTGTGAGTGACACCTGTGTGACACACCTGTGTGAGTGACACACCTGTGTGAGTGGCACCTGTGTGAGTGGCACCTGTGTGAGTGACACCTGTGTGAGTGACACACCTGTGTGAGTGACACCTGTGTGAGTGACACACCTGTGTGAGTGTGTGATACACCTGTGTGAGTGGCACCTGTGTGAGTGGCACCTGTGTGAGTGACACCTGTGTGAGTGACACACCTGTGTGAGTGACACCTGTGTGAATGTGTGATACACCTGTGTGACACACCTGTGTGAGTGGTACCTGTGTGAGTGGCACCTGTGTGAGTGGCACCTGTGTGAGTGACACCTGTGTGAGTGACACACCTGTGTGAGTGACACCTGTGTGAGTGACACACCTGTGTGAGTGACACACCTGTGTGAGTGGCACCTGTGTGAGTGACACCTGTGTGAGTGACACACCTGTGTGAGTGACACCTGTGTGAGTGACACCTGTGTGAGTGACACACCTGTGTGAGTGACACCTGTGTGAGTGACACACCTGTGTGAGTGACACCTGTGACACCTGTGTGAGTCACACCTGTGTGAGTGTGTGACATCTGAGTGACACCTGTGACTGTGACACCTGTGACTGTGACATCTGTGTGTGTGACACACCTCTGAGTGACACCTGGGCACGGGGACCTGAGGCACTGCCACCACCCCAGGAGCCACGGACACCTGTGTGAGTGACACCTGTGTGAGTGACACCTGTGTGAGTGACACCTGTGTGAGTGACACCTGTGTGAGTGACACCTGTGTTAGTGACACCTGTGTGACACCTGTGTGAGTGACACCTGTGTGAGTGACACACCTGTGTGAGTGACACCTGTGTGAGTGACACACCTGTGTGAGTGACACCTGTGACACCTGTGTGAGTCACACCTGTGTGAGTGTGTGACACCTCTGTGTGAGTGACACCTCTCTGTGAGTGACACCTGTGAGTGGCACCTGTTTGAGCTCCCGGTGCCACCTGTCCCGGTACCCAGTGTGGGTGCCCAGGTGCCGTGGGGGGTGTGGGGTCCCCCCTGACGCCCCTCCCCCCCCAGGTTACCTGTGGAGGGCGAGAGGAACGTGCTGATCACGAGCGCCCTGCCCTACGTCAACAACGTCCCCCACCTGGGCAACATCATCGGCTGCGTCCTCAGCGCCGACACCTTCGCCAGGTGAGCCCGCGGCGCCCGGGCTGGGTGGACACAGCGGGTGGCCAGGTGTGACAGGTGTGGTCTGGGGGGCTGTGCTGCTCACAACACCTGCCCAGGTGTGCCCAGGTGTGCCCAGGTGTGACTGAGGGGAACAGGGGGAGCTGTGCTGCTCACAGCACCTGCCCAGGTGTGTCCATCTGTGACCAGGTGTGACTGAGGGGAACAGGGGGGCTGTGCTGCTCACAGCACCTGCCCAGGTGTGCCCAGGTGTGTCCAGGTGTGCCCAGGTGTGATTTGGGGGGCTGTGCTGCTCACAGCACCTGCCCAGGTGCTCCAGGTGTGCCCCCCCCAGGTACTGCTGGCTGTGGGAAACTTGCCTGGGACTGAGGGATGAGCAGGGGCACTGTGCTGGCAGCACACCTGCACAGGTGGCACAGGTGTCCATGCACAGGTGGCACAGGTGTCCATGCACAGGTGTGACAGGTTCCTGTGCACAGGTGTGACAGTTGTGCCCCCAGGTAGTGTTGGTTGTGGGGGTGGAACACACAGGTGTGACAGGTAACCTGTGCCCAGGTGTGACAGGTGTACCCATGCCCAGGTGTGACAGATACGTGTGCCCAGGTGTGACAGGTGTGGCAGGTAACCTGTGCCCAGGTGTGACAGGTATGCCATGCCCAGGTGTGACAGGTATGCCATGCCCAGGTGTGACAGGTCCCTGTACCCAGGTGTGACAGGTCCCTGTGCCCTGCTCAGGTACTGCTGTGCGCACAGGTGGAACACACAGGTGTGCCCAGGTGTGACAGACAGGTACCTGTCCCCAGGTACTGCCGTGCCCGGGGGTGGAACACACAGGTGTGCCATGCCCAGGTGTGCCCAGGTGTGACAGAGTTACCTGTCCCCAGGTACAGCCGTGCCCGGGGGTGGAACACACAGGTGTGCCCAGGTGTGACAGACAGGTACCTGTCCCCAGGTACTGCCGTGCCCGGGGGTGGAACACACAGGTGTGCCATGCCCAGGTGTGCCCAGGTGTGACAGAGTTACCTGTCCCCAGGTACTGCCGTGCCCGGGGGTGGAACACGCTGTTCGTGTGTGGCACTGACGAGTACGGCACGGCCACCGAGACGCGGGCGCTGCAGGAGGGGCTGAGCCCGCGCCAGCTCTGTGACAGGTACCACCAGGTACACGCCGACATCTACGCCTGGTTCCGCATCTCCTTCGACCACTTCGGCCGCACCACCACGCCCCAGCAGACCAGGTGAGACCCTCAGAGCAGGTGAGACCCTCAGAGCAGGTGAGACCCTCAGAGCAGGTGAGACCCTCAGACCAGGTGGGGTCTGTCAGACCAGGTGAGTCCCCTCAGGCCAGGTGAGACCCTCAAGCCAGGTGAGCTGTCAGAGGAGATGAGGTTGGTCAGAGCAGGTGAGCTCTGTCAGAGCAGGTGAGTCCCCTCAGACCAGGTGAGCTCTGTCAGACCAGGTGAGCTCTGTCAGAGCAGGTGAGTCCCTCAGTGCAGGTGAGACCCTCAGACCAGGTAAGCAGCCCCCCAGACCAGGTGAGCCACCACAGAGCAGGTGAATCCCACTAGAGCAGGTGAGCCCCCCTGGATCATTTGAGTTCTGCTGCATCAGGTGATCCCCCCCTGAAGTCACCAAACCAGGTGAATTCTACCAGAGCAGGTGAGCCCCCCCAGACCAGGTGAGCCCCCTCAAACCAGGTGAGCCCCCTCAAACCAGGTAAACCCCCCCAGACCAGGTAAATCTCACCAGACCAGATGTGAATTTCTCCAGACCAGCTGAGTTCCCCCACACCAGGTGAGCCCCCACCAGAGCAGGTGAATCCCACTAGGCCAGGTGAGCCCCCCCCTGCAGGTGAGCCCTGTCACACAGGTGAGCTGAGCCCCATCACACAGGTGACCCCCCTGCAGGTGGGCTCTGTCACACAGGTGAGCCCCCCCCTGCAGGTGAGCCCCATCACACAGGTGACCCCCCTGCAGGTGACCCCCCTGCAGGTGACCCCCCTGCAGGTGACCCCCCTGCTCTGACAGCCCCTCCCCCATCCCAGGATCGCCCAGGACATCTTCCAGCGGCTGCAGGCGCGGGGGTTGGTGCTGCAGGACACGCTGGAGCAGCTCAGGTGTGGGGACTGTGGGCGGTACCTGGCTGACAGGTTCGTGGAGGGCACCTGCCCCTCCTGCGGCTTCGCCGAGGCCCGCGGGGACCAGTGCGACCAGTGCGGGAAACTCATCAACGCTGTGGAGCTGCAGGTGGGGCTGCGGGACCCCCGGGGCACCCCTGGGCTTTGGGGACACCCCTGGGGACACCCCTGGGCTTTGGGGACACCCCCGGGGACACCTCGGGGCTTGGGGACACCCCCGGGACACCCTCGGGGTTTGGGGACACCCCTGGGCTTTGGGGACACCCTCGGGGTTTGGGGACACCCCTGGGGTTTGGGGACACCCCCGGGGACACCCTTGGGGACACCCTTGGGGTTTGGGGACACCCCCGGGGCACCCCTGGGGACACCCTTGGGGTTTGGGGACACCCCTGAGCTTTGGGGACACCCCCGGGGACACTCTTGGGGTTTTGGGAAAACCCATGAGGTTTGGGGGCACCCCCGGGGACACCCCTGGGCTTTGGGGACACTCTCGAGCTTTGGGGACACCCCCATCACCTGTGGGGGCACCCCTGAGGTTTGGGGACACCCCCGGGCTTTGGGGACACCCCCGAGGACACCCTTGAGGTTTGGGGACACCCCTGAGGTTTGGGGACTCCCCCGTGATTTAGGGACCCCCCCCATCACCTGTGGGGAATCCCTCATCACCTGGGGGACACCCCACCCCCATTACCTGTCGGGACATCCTCGAGCTTTAGGGACATCCCCCTACCTGTGGGACACCCCTGAACTTTGGGGACACCCCTGAACTTTGGGGACACGTCCCACCTCAGGGGACACACCACCCCCCACCTTTGGGTACACCCCTCCCACCATTGGGGACCCCCAAACCCACCTTTGGGAACAACTCTTCCCCCCCCCTCCATGGGATCCTCCCTGTCCCACCTTGGAGACCCCCCCCCACTTTTTAGGACACCCCCTCCAGCTCTCAGAACCCCCCACCCCACCTTTGGGGCCCCCTCTCACCTTTGAGACCCCTCCCACACCTTTGGGTCCCTCTCCCACCTTTGGGGTCCCTCTCCCACCTTTGGGACCACCTCCTCCACACCTTTTGGGACCCCTCTCCCCACCTCTCAGAACCCCCCACCCCACTTTTGGGACCCCCCCACACCTTTGGGACCCCCTCCCACCTTTGGGTCCCTCTCCCACTTTTGGGACCCCTCTCCACCTCTCAGAACCCCCCACCCCACCTTTGGGACCCTCTCCCTCCTTTGGGGCCCCCTCTCATCTTTAGGACCCCCCCTCCACCTTTGGGTTCCCTCCAAACCTTTAGAACCTCCCCCAAACCTTTGGGACCCCCCCACACCTTTAGTACCCCCCCTCACCTTTGGGGTCCCTCTCCCACCTTTGGGACCCCCCCTACACACCTTTTGGGACCCCCCTCCCCACCTCTCAGAACCCCCCACCCCACCTTTGTGACCCCCTCTTGCCTTTAGGACCCCCTCCCACCTTTGGGTCCCTCTCCCACCTTTGGGTCCCCCCCCCACCTTTGGGACCCCTCCCCAACCTCTCCCCCCCCCCCAATGTCCCCCCCTGCCCCCCCAGAACCCGCAGTGCAAGCTGTGCCGGGGGGTCCCGGTGGTGACGCCCACCCAGCACCTGTTCCTGGACCTGCCCAAGGTGAGCAGCGCCCCGAGGGGTGGATTTGGGGGTGGGGGATGTGGAGGGGACCCCCGGTGACCCCTGTGTGTCCCCCCCCAGCTGGAGGGGCGGCTGGAAGCGTGGCTGGAGCGCACCTGGGCGGCAGGTGAGTGGACGCCCAACGCGCGGCACATCACGCGCTCGTGGCTGCGGGACGGGCTCCGCCCGCGCTGCATCACCCGCGACCTCACCTGGGGCACCCCCGTGCCCCTCGACGGCTTCCGAGACAAGGTGGGTGTGTGTCGTCCCCCTCCCCCCTGCCCCAGGTGTGCCCTCCTGGGCCCCACCCCTGCCCCAGGGTCACCTGCTCAGGTGTGCCCCCCTCCCCACCCCCAGGTGTGCCCTGCTGGGCCCCCCTCCCTGCCCTGGGGTCATCTGTTTAGGTGTGACCCCCCAACCCTGCCCCAGGTGTGCCCTGCTGGGTGCCCCCACCCTGCCCTGGGGTCACCTGCTCAGGTGTGACCCCCCCACCCTGCCCCAGGTGTGCCCTGCTGGACCCCCTCCCACCCCAGGGTCACCTGCTCAGGTGTAACCCCCCTCCCCACCCCAGGTGTGCCCTCCTGGGCCCCCCCACCCCACCCTGGGATCACCTGCTCAGGTGTGACCCCCCCACCCTACCCCAGGTGTGCCCACCTGGGCTCCCCTCCCACCCTGGGGTCACCTGCTCAGGTGTGACCCCCCCACCCTGCCCCAGGTGTGCCCTGCTGGACCCCCTCCCACCCCAGGGTCACCTGCTCAGGTGTAACCCCCCTCCCCACCCCAGGTGTGCCCTCCTGGGCCCCCCCACCCCACCCTGGGATCACCTGCTCAGGTGTGACCCCCCCACCCTACCCCAGGTGTGCCCACCTGGGCTCCCCTCCCACCCTGGGGTCACCTGCTCAGGTGTGACCCCCCCACCCCACCCCAGGTGTGCCCTGCTGGGCCCCCCCACCCCGCCCTGGGGTCACCTGCTCAGGTGTGACCCCCCCCCACCTGCTCAGGTGTGACCCCCCCGCCCCCACAGGTGTTCTACGTGTGGTTCGACGCCCCCATCGGGTACCTGTCCATCACCGCCACCTACACCGAGCACTGGGAGCGCTGGTGGAAGAACCCCCAGCAGGTGGGAGGGGCAGGGGGAGGGTCCCTGGGGGGGGGGGCAGCACACCTGGCTGTGCTGGGGACCCCACCCAACCCCTCACCTGCCCCAGGTGGAGCTCTACAACTTCATGGCCAAGGACAACGTGCCCTTCCACAGCGTGGTGTTCCCCTGCTCGCTGCTGGGGGCCGATGACAACTACACCTTGGTGAGGCACCTCATCGCCACAGGTACGGCCTGGGGACAGGGACAGGGACAGGGGATGGGTGTGGGGGGACAGGGACAGGTGTGGGGGGACAGGTACGGCCTGGGGACAGGGGCAGGGAACAGGTACGGCCTAGGGATAGGGAACAGGGACAGGGACAGGGAACAGGGACAGGGGACAGGGACAGGGACAGGGAACAGGGACAGGGGACAGGGACAGGGAACAGGAGACAGGGACAGGGAACAGGGACAGGGGACAGGGACAGGGACAGGGAACAGGGAACAGGGGACAGGGACAGGGGACAGGGACAGGGGACAGGGACAGGGAACAGGAGACAGGGAACAGGGGACAGGGACAGGGGACAGGGGACAGGGAACGGGACAGCAGTGGGGGGACAGGTACAGCCTGGGGGACAGGGACAGGGGACAGGGACAGGGAACAGGGACAGGGACAGGGACAGGTATGGCCTGGGGACAGGTACAGGGACAGGGACAGGGGACAGGGAACAGGGACAGGGAACAGGGACAGGGACAGGGGACAGCTGTGGGGGGACAGGGACAGGGACAGGGGACGGGTGTGGGGGGACAGGGACAGGGGACAGGGAGAGGGACAGGGGACAGGGACAGGTGTGGGGGGACAGGGACAGCCTGGGGGGCAGGGACAGGGGACAGCTGTGGGGGGACAGGTGTGAGGAGAGGGACAGGTGTGGGGGGACAGGTACAGCCTGGGGGACAGGACAGGTGTGGGGGATAGGTATGGGGACAGGTGTGGGGGGACAGGGACGGCCTGGGGGACAGGGACAGGGACAGGGGACAGCTGTGGGGGGACAGGTACGGCCTGGGGGACAGGGACAGGTGTAGGGGGACAGGTATGGGGTGCAGGTGCAGGTGGTACAGGAGAGCAGGTACAAGGGACAGGTACAGCCTGAGGTACAGGAACAGGGACAGGGGACAGGGACAGGGAACAGGGACGGGGCAGGTATGGGGTGCAGGTACAGGGCACAGGTGTGGGGGGGTCCTCAGGTACACGGGAGTCCTCAAGTAGAGTGGGGAGTCCCCAGGGAAGGGGTTCCCCAGGTAAGGGGCTCCCCAGGTAAGGGGTTCCCCAGGTAAGGGGCTCCCCAGGTAAGGGGTTCCTCAGGTAAGGGGTTCCTCAGGTAAGGGGCTCCCCAGGTAAGGGGTTCCCCAGGGAAGGGGTTCCCCAGGTAAGGGGTTCCCCAGGTAAGGGGCTCCCCAGGTAAGGGGTTCCCCAGGTAAGGGGTTCCCCAGGTAAGGGGCTCCCCAGGTAAGGGGCTCCCCAGGTAAGGGGTTCCCCAGGTAAGGGGCTCCCCAGGTAAGGGGTTCCCCAGGGAAGGGGTTCCCCAGGTAAGGGGCTCCCCAGGTAAGGGGTTCCTCAGGTAAGGGGTTCCTCAGGTAAGGGGCTCCCCAGGTAAGGGGCTCCCCAGGTAAGGGGTTCCCCAGGTAAGGGGTTCCTCAGGTGTGAGGGGTCTCCCAGTTCCAGGGGTCCCCAGGTGTAGGGGGGTCCCCATCTCTGGGGTTCCCCAGGTTCAAGGGTCCCCAGGTAAGGGGTTCCCCAGGTGTGGAGTACCCCTCTCCAGGAGCAGTGCCACCCCCACCATGTCCCCAGTGCCACCCCCACCGTGTCCCCCCCACCCCCCACGGTGTCCCCAGTGCCACCCCTACGGTGTCCCCAGTACCACCCTCACCATGTCCCCAGTGCCACCCCCACCGTGTGTCCCCCATCCCCCACCATGTCCCCAGTGCCACCCCCACAGTGTCCCCAGTGCCACCCCCACGGTGTCCCCAGTACCACCCTCACCATGTCCCCAGTGCCACCCCCATGGTGTCCCCAGTGCCACCCCCACGATGTCCCCAGTGCCACTGCCACCATTTCCCCAGTGCCACCCCCACAGTGTCCCCAGTGCCACCCCCACGGTGTCCCCAGTGCCATCCCCTCCATGTCCCCAGTGCCACCCCCACGGTGTCCCCAGTGCCATCCCCACAGTGTCCCCAGTGCCACCTCCACAGTGTCCCCCCTGCCCCCCACCGTGTCCCCAGTGCCACCCCCACCGTGTCCCCAGTGCCACCCCCACCGTGTCCCCAGTGCCATCCCCACAGTGTCCCCAGTGCCACTGCCACCATTTCCCCAGTGCCACCCCCACAGTGTCCCCAGTGCCACCCCCACGGTGTCCCCAGTGCCACCCCTCCGTGTCCCCCTCCCCCAGAGTACCTGAACTACGAGGACGGGAAGTTCTCCAAGAGCCGGGGGGTGGGCGTGTTTGGGGACATGGCGCGGGACACCGGGATCCCCCCGGACGTCTGGCGGTTCTACCTGCTGTACCTGCGGCCCGAGGGCCAGGACAGCTCCTTCTGCTGGGCCGACCTGCAGCTCAAGAACAACTCCGAGCTGCTCAACAACCTGGGCAACTTCGTCAACAGGTGAGGCTGAGAACACCGGGATGTGCTCACCTGGGGGTGGGGATCACACCTGGGGGGTGGGACCTCACCTGGGGGGGGAGGGGGATCACCTGTGCTCACCTGGGGGATGGGATCACACCGGGGGGGGAGGGGGATCACACCTGGGGGGTGGGACCTCACCTGGGGGGGGAGGGGGATCACCTGTGCTCACCTGGGGGATAGGATCACACCTGGGGGGTGGGATCACACCTGGGGGATGGGATCACACCTGGGGGGTGGGACCTCACCTGTGCTCACCTGGGGGGTGGGACCTCACCTGGGGGGTGGGATCACCTGTGCTCACCTGGGGGGTGGGATCATACCCGAGGGGGGATGGGGATCACCTGTGCTCACCTGGGGGATGGATGGGATCACACCTGGGGGGGTGGGATCACACCTGTGCTCACTTGGGGTGAACAGTGTTCACCTGTACTCACCTGGGGGGTGGGATCACACCTTGGGGGTGGGATCACATCTGTGCTCACCTGGGGGTTGGTATCACCTGTGCTCAGCTGTACCCCAGGCTGTGCCCGTACCTGTGCCCAGGGCTGGGCTCGCACCTCCATCAGCAGCCGTGCTGGGACACCTGGAGGGGCTGGGCCTGGGCTGTTGTTCCCCCCATTCCTGTCCTGTTGTCACCCCTGTCCCTGTCCCAGGACTGTTGTCACCCATCCCTGTCCCGTTGTCACCCATGCCTGTCCCACTGTCACCCATCCCTGTCCCGTTGTCACCCATGCCTGTCCCACTGTCACTTGTCCCTTCCTTGTTGTCACCCCCATCCCTGTCCCATTGTCACCCTGTTCTGCTGTCACTGGTCCCTGTCCCATTGTAACCCCTGTCCTGTTGTCACCCCTACCTCGTTGTCACCCTGTCCTCTGTCACCCTTGTCCCACTGTCACCTGTTCCCCTGTCCCTGTCCCCCTGTCCCTGTCACCCTGTCCCATTGTCACCTGTCCCATTGTCACCTGTCCCCCTGTCCCTGTCCCATTGTCACCTGTCCCATTGTCACCTGTCCCACTGTCACCTGTCCTGCTGTCACCCCTGTCCCATTGTCCCCCTGTCCCTGTCCCCGCAGGGCGGGCATGTTCGTGGTGAAGTTTTTCGGGGGGTCTGTGCCCCCCATGGTTCTGTGCCCCGAGGATCGGCGCTTCGTGGCGCGGGTGTCGCTGGAGATCCGGCGCTACCACCGGCTCATGGAGCGCGTGCGGTGGGTCTGGGGGTCCCTGCGTGGGGACAGGGGGGGACAGAGCCCCCCCCGAGGGTGCTGAGCCCCCCCTGCGGGTGCTGAGCCCCCCCCCGAGGGTGCTGAGCCCCCCCTGTGTGTGCTGAGCCCCCCCTGTGTGTGCTGAGCCCCCCCTGTGCCCCCCCCCGTGGGTGCTGAGCCCCCCCTGAGGGTGCTGAGCCCCCCCTGAGCCCCCCCTGTGCCCCCCCAGGCTCCGGGATGCCCTCAGGTGTGTCCTGGGCATCTCCCGGCACGGCAATCAGTACATCCAGGTGAACGAGCCCTGGAAGCGCATCAAGGGCGGGGAGGGGGACAGGTGAGAGGGGGACAGGGGAGGGGGGGGACAGGGGAGGGGGGGGCACTGGGGAGGGGGCTGGCACTGCTGGGGGCACTGGGGAGGGGGACAGGTGAGAGGGGGGACAGGGGAGGGGGGGGACAGGTGAGGGGGGGGGACAGGTGAGAGGGGGACACTGGGGAGGGGGCTGGCACTGCTGGGGGCACTGGGGAGGGGGACAGGTGAGAGGGGGGACAGGGGAGGGGGGGGACAGGGGAGGGGGGGGCACCAAGGAGGGGGGACAGGTGAGGGGGGGCACTGGGGGGGCTGGGGAACATGGCAGGGATGGGGTTGGGAGCTGGCACTGGGGGGGGGTTGGGTGGACACAGGAGGTGGCACTGGGGGGGTTTGGGGGGAAACAGGAGGTGGCACTGGGGTGATTGGGGACACAGGAGGTGGCACTGGGGGGGGGATGGGGGGGGACACAGGTGGTGGCACTGGGGGGATTGGGGGGACACAGGAGGTGGCACTGGGGGTGGGGGGACAGGACTGGGAGCTGGGAGGGGCACAGGGACATGGTGAGGGTGGCACTGAGGGGTCCCTGCCCCCCAGGCACCAGAGCTCTGGCTGTAAACGGGGCACAGGGAGTCACTGACAGTGGGGGGGCACAGGGGGGGTCACTGACAATGGGGGGGCACAGGGGGGTCACTGACAGTGGGGGGGCACAGGGGGTCACTGACAGTGGGGGGGCACAGGGGGGGTCACTGACAATGGGGGGGCACAGGGGGGTCACTGACAGTGGGGGGGCACAGGGGGTCACTGACAGTGGGGGGGCACAGGGGGTCACTGACAGTGGGGGGGCACAGGGGGGGTCACTGACAGTGGGGGGGCACAGGGGGGGTCACTGACAGTGGGGGGGCACAGGGGGTCACTGACAGTGGGGGGGCACAGGGGGGGTCACTGACAATGGGGGGGCTCAGGGGGTCACAGGGGGGTCAGTGACAGTGGGGGGACACAGGAGGGTCACTGACAGTGGGGTCACAGGGGGGTCAGTGACAGTGGGGGGGGCACAGGGGGGTCACAGGGGGGTCAGTGACAGTGGGGGGGCACAGGGGGGGTCTCAGGGGGGGGTCTCAGGTGGTCACTGTGTGTGTCCCCCCCAGGTAGCGTGGGGGGACAGTGATGGGCGTGGCTGGGAATGTGGTGGGGGTGGTTTTTGGGGGGGGTCTCACTGACAGTGGGGGGGTCTCAGGGGGGTCTCAGGTGTCCCTGTGTCCCCAGGCAGCGTGCTGGCACGGTGACAGGCGTGGCAGTGAATGTGGTGGGGGGTCTCAGGGGGTCTCAGGGGTCTCAGGTGTCCCTGTCCCCCCAGGCAGCATGCTGGCACGGTGACAGGCGTGGCAGTGAATGTGGTGGGGGGTCTCAGGGGGTCTCAGGGGTCTCAGGTGTCCCTGTCCCCCCAGGCAGCGTGCTGGCACGGTGACAGGCGTGGCAGTGAATGTGGTGGGGGGTCTCAGGGGGTCTCAGGGGTCTCAGGTGTCCCTGTCCCCCCAGGCAGCGTGCTGGCACGGTGACAGGCGTGGCAGTGAACGTGGCAGCAGCGCTGGCACCGCTCCTGCAGCCCTTCGTGCCGGGGGTCAGCGCTGCCATCCAGGCCCAGCTCCAGGTGCCCCCCGAGCGCTGCGGCCTCGGCCCCGCCCTCACCTGCACCCTCCCACCTGGGCACCGCGTGGGCACCGTGAGTGGGGGGCACTGGGACCCCCGGGTGGGGAGTGAGGGACCCCTGGGAGTGGGGACAGGGTGGGACCTCAGGAGATGGGATGGGACCCCTGGGGAATGGGGGAGGGAGGGACCCCCAGAGATGGGGAGGGAGGGACCCTCAGGGATGGGGAGGGAGGGACCCTCAGGGATGGGGTGGGACCCCCAGGGATTGGGAGGGACCCCCAGGGATTGGGAGGGACCCCCAGGGAGGGGGAGAGACCCCCAGGGATGGGGAGGGACCCCCAGGGATGGGGAGGGACCCCCAGGGAATGGGGACGGGGTAAGACCCCCAAGGATGGGGACGGGGTGGGACCCCCAGAGGATGGGGTGGGATCCCAAGGGGATGGATTGAGGGCAGGTCACCCATGCCCTCAGGTGATGGGAGAAGGGGAAGCTCTGCCCCCCAGGTGCTGGGCAGAGGGTGGGCTGTGCCCCCCAGGTGCTGGGCAGAGGGTGGGCTGTGCCCCCCATGCCCTGGGTGGGGTCTGGGGGTGCTGCCCCCAAGGTGTGACCCCCCCCAAGGTATGAAACCCCCCCCCATCCCTGCCGTGCCAGGTGAGCCCCCTGTTCCAGAAGCTGGAGCCAGAGCAGATGGAGGCCCTGCGGAAACGCTTCGGGGGAGGGCAGGTGAGTGGAGGCTCAGGAGCCCCCCAGACCCCCCACCACACCTGCAGCCCCCTCCCCATCCCCAGGTGTTGCTGTGGAGCTCCAGATAACCCTGGCACTGTCCCAGGTAATCCTGGCACTGTCCCAGCTAACCCTGGCACTGTCCCAGCTAACCCTGGCACTGTCCCAGATAACCCTGGCATTGTCCCAGGTAACTCTGGGGCTGTCCCAGGTAACTCTGGGGCTGTCCCAGGTAACCCTGGCATTGTCCCAGGTAACCCTGGCATTGTCCCAGGTAACCCTGGCACTGTCCCAGGTAACTCTGGGCACTGTCCCAGGTGAAGCTGCCCCTGCCCACACTGGGGGATACTGGGGGGGGTTGCAGAGCTGTCCCCCAGGGCAGGGGTCACCCCCATCTCTGCCCCCACAGGCCAAACAGCCCCCCCCAGGCCCAGCCCCCCCCGCAGCCCCCCAGCCCGGCACGGCCCCCGGTGACCCCCAGCTGGTCCAGGAGCTGACACAGGAGGTGGCCAAGCAGGTGAGGGGGCACAGGGCACTGCCCAGGGGGGGTCAGGGCTCGGTCACACCTTCCCCCAGACCCCCCTGACCCCCAATCCCCTGCAGGGGGACCTGGTGAGGCAGCTGAAGGCGGCAGGGGGGGACAAGGCCCAGGTGGACACCGAGGTGGCCAAACTGCTGGAGCTGAAGCGGCGCCTGGCGCTGGCCCAGGGCACAACCCCCGAGGTCAGCAAGGGCAAGAGGAAGAAGTAGCCCCAGTGCCCCCACTACCCGGACTGGGCCACGCTGGGGAGCGGCCCCAGAGCCCCCACGGGACAAACTGGGCCGTTACTGGTTGTGGTTATTGGTGGTGGTTACGTGTGTTTAATAAACTACAGGAGCTGTACAAAGGGCTGTGGAAGCTGCATCCGTTTGTCCCCAGTGTTCTCGTGTCCATCTGGGTCCATCTCTCCATCCCCACAGTGTTCTGTCCATCTGTCCATCCCTCCATCCCCACAATGTCCTCCTGTCCATCTGGGTCCATCCCCACAGTGTCCTCCTGTCCATCTGGGTCCATCCCCACAGTGTCCTCCTGTCCATCTGGGTCCATCCCCATAGTGTTCTGTCCATCTGTCCATCCCTCCATTCCCACAGTGTTCTGTCCATCTGGGTCCACTTCCACCCAGCCCACAGTGTCCAGCTGTCCGTGGGGCTGTGCCCACCTCAGTCCAGGGCTGCCCCCAATCCGGGGGGCAGCAGAGTCCTTGTCCCCAGCTGTGGGACAGTGCTGGCATCTTCACCTGGGGCAGGTTCAGGATGTGCTCAGTCCGTGTCCTGATCCCAAATCCAGGTTCAGGATGTGCTCAGTCCGTGTCCTGATCCCAAATCCAGGTTCAGGATGTGCTCAGTCCATGCCCTGATCCCAAATCCAGGTTCAGGATGTGCTCAGTCCGTGTCCCAGCCCCCCACGCAGGGCAGGCCGAGCCCCCACTCGCGCGTGGGGCAGCCCCTACACGCGTCTCAGGTTGACGATGCGGTCGATGAGCTGTGCCCGTGTCCGCTGCACCTCCGCGCTCAGCCGCTGGATCTCGGCACGGAGCCGCTCGTTGTGCGCCGTCAGCTCCCGCACCCGCCGCTCCCCGTCCCGCACCCGCCGCTCCCCGTCCCCTTCCCGCGGGGTCCCGGCCCCGCCGCGCCGCTTCCTCCGCGCCCCCCGCGCCGCCTCCTCTTCCTCCTCCTCGGCGGGGCCCGCCCGGGCCGGGGGGTTCCCTCCGGGGGCCGCCCCTCCCGGGGGTCCCGCGGCCCCCGCGCCCTCCGGGTCCAGCAGCTCCAGCAGCTCCTCGGCCAGAGCCGCGTCCAGCCCGCAGCCCCCCGGGCCCGGCGGCTCCTGCGGGGGGGACACGGGGGGTGGGCACCGGACACGGGGAGGGGCGACCCCCGCCCGCCCCATCGCTCACCTGCTCAGCACCCCAGGGCAACCCCCACCCCATCGCTCACCTGCTCAGCCCCCCAGGGCATCCCAGCCCCATCGCTCACCTGCTCAGCCCCCCACAGCACCTCCACCCCATCGCTCACCTCCTCAGCCCCCCCCAGCACCTCCACCCCATCGCTCACCTGCTCAGCCCCCCACAGCACCTCCACCCCATCGCTCACCTGCTCAGCCCCCCCCAGCACCTCCACCCCATCGCTCACCTGCTCAGCCCCCCAGGGCAGTCCTGGCCCCATCGCTCACCTGCTCAGCCCCCCAGGTGGGCGCAGTTCCGGGGGGCTCCGCCGCCAGCACCTCCTGCAGGTCCTGGTACCACCCGTCCAGCTCCCAGGCGGGGGGGCCGCCCGCCCCCCACAGCCCCTCGGCCTCCATCGGCCCCTCGGTCCCGGCGCGGGGCTGCGGGAGGGGTGACCCGGGCTAGGGGTGACCCGGGCCGGGGGTGACCCGGGCTGGGGGTGACTCGGGCTGGGGGTGACCCGGGCTGGGGCAGCGGTCCCGGGACCCCGAGGGGCCGGGGGGGGTGTCCCTTACCTGCTCTCAGGTGTGGTGGTCGGACAGGACGCGCTTTCTCTTGGATGCCTGCGGAGGGCCGGGGGGATCAGGGGGACCCCCAGGAGTGCTCGTCACCCCCCCGGCGGTACCGCCGGGAAGGGGCGGGAGCAGGGGAGGTGCCCAAAGTGGAGGGGGCGGCCCGGGGGTCACCGTCCCGCGGGGGAGGCTGAGAGCGCCCCGGAGCCCCCGGGGCTGGGCGGGACCGCTCGGCCATCGCCCCGCGCTGTCGCCCCGCTCCCCCCGCACCTTCCCGAGCGGTCCCGGCTCCCCCGGCCCCGATCCTGTCGCTCTCCCTTGGGCTGTCCCCGATCCTATCGCTGTCCCTCAGGTTGTCCCCGATCCTATCGCTGTCCCCGGGGTCACGCCCTGTCCCCCCCGCACCTTCCCGAGCAGTCCTGGCTCCCCCCCGGCCCCGATCCTGTCGCTGTCCCTCGGGTTGTCCCCGTCCCTCGGGTTGCCCCAGGCCCCGCTCCTGTCCCGGGGGTCACACCCTGTCCCCCCCGCACCTTCCGGAGCGGTCCCGGCTGTCCCCAGCCCCGATCCTGTCGCTGTCCCCCAGGCTGTCCCCGCTCCATCCTCTCCCGCATCGTCCCCGCTCCGCGCCCGCTCCCCTCCCCACACGGCTTTATAAGCGCCTGACGCAACTCCCGCTCCCAATGGGAGCGCGGGGAGCTTGATGGACAGGGCAGAGTAACCAATAGAAGCGCGAGGATTGTGATTGACAGGGCGGAGCGGGCCAATGGGAGCGTGCTAAGGGCGGGGCCAGCGGCTCTGACCGGGCGGTCACGAGCGGGGGATGATGCAATGGCGGGAAATTGGCCGCGCCCTCCTGCGCGGGGAGGGGGCGTGGCTGACGGGAGGGGGCGGAGCCGTGCCGTCATTACGAGACTAATTAACACCCGGGATTAACGGGCCGGGGGGTGCAGGGGTGTCAGTGCAATTAACTAATTAATGAATTGATCATGTGACACCGGGATTAACGGACTGGGGGGAACTCGGTGCAATTAATTAATTAGCTAATTAAGTAATTAATCGTGGGACACCATGATTAATGGGCAAGGGCCCCAGTGAAACTGGGAGGCATTGGGGGGGTTGAACTGGAGGTTGGGGGGTCTTGGGGGA
Organism: Pyrocephalus nanus; assembly: GCA_038380795.1. NCBI lineage: Eukaryota > Metazoa > Chordata > Aves > Passeriformes > Tyrannidae > Pyrocephalus > Pyrocephalus nanus. Next base: position 40,290 of record JAWZSU010000097.1, read on the forward strand.
GAGTAGGGGGCACTGGGGAGGGCTGGTGGGACTGGGAGCACTGGGGGGCACAGGGGGGCACTGGGGAGGGCTGGTGGGACTGGGAGGGAGGGCTGGTGGGACTGGGAGGGAGGGCTGGTGGGACTGGGAGCACTGGGGGGCACAGGGGGGCACTGGGGAGGGCTGGTGGGACTGGGAGGGAGGGCTGGTGGGACTGGGAGCACTGGGGGGCACAGGGGGGCACTGGGGAGGGCTGGTGGGACTGGGAGGGAGGGCTGGTGGGACTGGGAGCACTGGGGGGCACAGGGGGGCACTGGGGAGGGCTGGTGGGACTGGGAGGGAGGGCTGGTGGGACTGGGAGCACTGGGGGGCACAGGGGGGCACTGGGGAGGGCTGGTGGGACTGGGAGCACTGGGGAGGGCCAGTGGGACTGGGAGCACTGGGGGGCACTGGGGGGCACTGGGGAGGGCTGGTGGGACTGGGAGGGAGGGCTGGTGGGACTGGGAGCACTGGGGGGCACTGGGGGACACTGGGAGGGCTGTTGGGACTGAGAGGATTGGGTGACACGGGGGGGGGCAGGGCCTGGCCTGGGAGGGGGGTGGGGGCTGCACAGCAGGTTTGGGGGTCCCTGGGGGACAGGACTGGGGACACCCCTGGGCTGTGCCACCCTCTTTGGGGGTCCCTCAGCCCCGGGGGGGTCCCAGCTCCAGAAGGTTCTCCCTGTCCCCCCCCCCCAGTCCCAGCACTCCCCTCCCCCAGTCTGGGGGTCCCACTGGTGCCCCCCCAGCCCAGAGAGCCCAGCACAGACACAGAGCCGAGCTGTTTATTGGGGGGCAATGGGGGGCACAGAGACCCCCAGCCCAGGGGATAGGGGGGCACAGAGACCCCCCCGGGCATTGCAGGGGCACAGACACCCCCGGGGGGGGAATTGGGGTGGGGGAGGACCCCCCATCCCTGTGCTGGGGGGCACAGCCGGGGTATTTACAAGCAGCTCTGTGGGGAAAGGGGGGTCAGCAGGCCCAGGGGGTGTCGGGGGGGGGCCCAGGGGGGGTCCCGGGGGGGTCCCGGGGGCTCTGTCACTTCTGGAGCCGCTTGATCCGGGCGTCGATGTCGGCGAAGTTGTCCTCGACGATGGCCAGGTTGTCCTTCATCGTCTTCTGCACCTGGGGGGGGCATGGGGGGGATGGGGGTGACTGGGGGGGATGGGGGTGACTGTAAGGGGGGCACAGGGGAGGTGGGGGTGACTGTGGGGGGGTCCCAGGGGGGATGGAGGTGACTGTGAGGGGGGGGCACAGGGGGATGAGGGTGACTGGGGGGGGGGCACGGGGGGATGGGGGAGGCACAGGGGGGATCGGGCTGACTGTAAGGGGGGCACAGGACTGACGGGGGGCACAGGGGGGGTGGGGGTGACTGGGGGGCGGGCACAGGGGGGATGGGGGGGCACGGGGGGGATGGGGGTGACTGGAGGGGGCACAGGGTCGGGGGGGCACAGGGGGGATGGGGGTAACTCTGGGGGGGGCATAGGAGAGATGGGGGTGACTGGGGGGGGTCCCAGGGCCGGGGGGGGTCCCAGGGGGGATGGAGGTGACTGGGGGGGGGCACAGGGTCGAGGGGGGCACAGGGGGATGGGGGTGACTGGGGGGGTGCACAGGGGGGATGGAGGTGACTGTCAGGGGGGGGCACAGGGGGGATGGGGGTGACTTTGGGGGGGGGTCCCAGGGCCAGAGGGGGCACAGGGGGGGGTGGGGGTGATTGTGGAGGGGGCACAGGGCTGAGGGGGGGGCACAGGGGGGATGGAGGTGACTGGGAGGGTCCCAGGGCCAGGAGTGGGTCCCAGGGGGGGTCCCACCTCTGCCAGCAGCACGGTGTTGTCCTTGAGGGCCGCGGCGATCTCCTGCTGCGTCGTGTCCAGGTGTACCAGCACCTGCCCGAACTGCGTGGCTGGGGGGACACACCCGAGTGCTGGGGGGGCCACACCCACGCAGTGACCCCCCCCATGTCCCCAGAACCCCCCCGGGGCTCACCCTGCTCGTGCAGGTCCCGCAGGGTCACCAGGCGCTGCACCACGTCGGGCAGGGCCGCGGCCACGGCGTCCCAGCGCTGCAGGGTCTCGTACAGCTGGTGGATCTGGGGGGGTTTGGGGGGGTCAGCACGGCCTGGGGGGGTCAGCACGGCCTGGGGGGGTCAGCATGGCCCTGGGGGTGGTCAGCACGGCCTTGGGGGGGTCAGCACAGCCTGGGGGGGGTCAGCATGGCCTGGGGGGGTTTGGGGGGGTCAGCATGGCCCTGGGGGGTCAGCACGGCCTGGGGGGGTCAGCATGGCCTGGGGGGGGTTTGGGGGGGTCAGCACGGCCTGGGGGGGTCAGCACGGCCTGGGGGGGTCAGCACGGCCTTGGGGGGGTCAGCACAGCCCCCCCTCCCAGCCCCTGGGCCCCCCAGCCCGTACCTTGCTCTGGGTGTCGGCGTCCTGCACCGTGGCCTTGTGCTTGGCGATCTCGTTCACCTTGCCCAGCACGCTCTGCAGGGGCACCCCAAATCCAACAGTGACCCCAAATCCAGCAGTGCCCCCCCAAATCCACCAGTGCCCCCCCAAATCCAGCAGTGGCCCCCCAAATCCAGCAGTGGCCCCCCAAATCCAGCAGTGGCCCCCCCAATCCAGCAGTGCCCCCCCAAATCCAGCAGTGACCCCCTAGTCCACCAGTGTCCCCCCAAATCTACCAGTGACCCCCCAGTCCAGCAGTGTCCCCCCCAAATCCAGAACTGGCCCCCAAATCTACCAGTGCCCCCCTCCAATCCATCAGTGTCCCCTCCAAGTCCATCAGTGCCCCCCCCCCAAACCCAGAAGTGTGCCCCCAAATCCAACAGTGCCCCCCCAGTCCACCAGTACCCCCAAATCCAGAACAGGCCCCCAAATCCAGCAGTGCACCCCTAAACCCAGAGCTGTGCCCCCAAATCCAGCAGTGCCCCCAAATCCAGCAGTGCCCCCCCAAATCCACCAGTGCCCCCCCAAATCCACCAGTGCCCCCCCAACCCACCAGTGACCCCAAATCCAGCAGTGCCCCCCCAATCCAGCAGTGACCCTCCAAATCCACCAGTGACCCCAAATCCAGAAGCGTGCTCTCAAATCCACCAGTGACCCCAAATCCAACAGTGCCCCCAAATCCAACAGTGCCCCCAAATCCAACAGTGCCCCCAAATCCAATAGTGCCCTCCCAGTCCAGCACTGCCCCCCAAACACAGAAGTGTGCCCCCAAATCCAGCAGTGCCCCCCAATCTATCAGTGCCCCTCCTCCCGTGTCCCCCCAATCCCCCGTGCCCCACAATCCCCCGTGTCCCCCCCACTCCCCCCATGTCCGCCCCTCCCCGTGCCCCCATGCCCTCACCTGCAGCCGGGCCTCCACCTGGTCGAGCACGGCCACGTCCAGCACGTTCACCTTGGCCTGCAGCACCTGCACCGTGTCCTGGGGGGCACGGGGGGGGCACAGGTCAGGGGGGCACGGCAGCACCCCCACAACGCTCTGGGGGCACGGGCAGGGGATGGGGGGCACAGCAGCCCCCCAGAATAGTCGGGGGGGAGGGAAGGGGGGTCCTGACTCACCATGAGGCTGGAGCCCTTCAGCCCCACCAGCAGCGGGTTCTGTGGGGAAACGGCACCGGTGGGGTGGGGGGGCAGGAGGGGTGGGGGGCAGGGGGGGTGGGGGGCAGGTGAGGGGATGGGTTGGGGGGGCAGGAGGGGTTGGGGGGCAGGAGGGGGTGGGGGGCAGGTGAGGGGATGGGGGGCAGGTGAGGGGATGGGGGGCAGGTGAGGGGAGGGGTTGGGGGGCAGGATGGGTTGGGGGGCAGGAGGGGTTGGGGGGCAGGATGGGTTGGGGGGCAGGTGAGGGGATGGGGGGCAGGTGAGGGGATGGGGGGCAGGTGAGTGGATGGGGGGGCAGGTGAGGGGTGGGGGGGCAGGTGGGGGGCAGGAGGGGGGAAGGAATGGGGAAGATTGAGGGGAGGGCAGGATGAGGGGGCAGGAGGGGTTGGGAGGGTCAGGATGAGGGTCAGGATGAGGGGTCAGTGGGTCAGCATGAGGGGCAGGATGAGGGGGCAGGAGGGGCAGTGGGGCAGGATGAGGGGCTGGATGAGGGGCAGGATGAGGGGTCAGGGGGTCAGGATGAGGGGTCAGTGGGGCAGGATGAGGGGCAGGATGAGGGGTCAGTGGGTCAGGATGAGGGGTCAGGGGGTCAGGATGAGGGGGCAGGATAAGGGGGCAGGATGAGGGGTCAGGGGGTCAGGATGAGGGGGCAGGATGAGGGGGCAGGATGAGGGGCACGATGAGGGGTCAGGGGGTCAGCATGAGGGGCAGGATGAGGGGAAGGATGAGGGGTCAGGGGGTCAGGATAACGGGGCAGGATGAGGGGTCAGGGGGGCAGGATAAGGGGTCAGGAGGGGTTGGGGACAGGCCAGCCCCCCTCAGCTGGGCACTCACCTGGCTGTCGGGCTCACACCTCATGGCCGCCTCCAGCTGTGCCAGGCGCTTCTCCAGCTCCGACACCTGGGGGGGCAGGACCCCCATGGGGGTTTGGGGGGGTCAGGTGGCAGGACCCCCTCAGGTGGGTCACAAAACCCCCCTGTGTGGGTTGGGTACAGGTGTGGTGTCCCCACCTCAGGACCCCCCAGGTGGGTCAGGTACACAAGTGGTGCCCCCAGGTGTGTCAGCCCCAGGTGCCCCCCCAAAGTGGGTCAGGTACAGGTGTGGTGCCCCCCAGGTGTGTCAGCCCCAGGTGCCCCCCCAGGTGTGTCAGCCCCAGGTGCCCCCCAGGTGTGTCAGCCCCAGGTGCCCCCCAGGTGTGTCAGCCCCAGGTGCCCCCAGGTGTGTCAGCCCCAGGTGCCCCCCAGGTGTGTCAGCCCCAGGTGCCCCTCAGGTGTGTCAGCCCCAGGTGCCCCCCCAGGTGTGTCAGCCCCAGGTGCCCCCCAGGTGTGTCAGCCCCAGGTGCCCCCCCAGGTGCCCCCCAGGTGCCCCCAGGTGTGTCAGCCCCAGGTGCCCCCCAGGTGTGTCAGCCCCAGGTGCCCCTCAGGTGTGTCAGCCCCAGGTGCCCCCCAGGTGTGCCAGCCCCAGGTGCCCCCACCTTGGCAGAGTGGCTGAACTGGTCCTGCTCTGGTCTCCAGTACAGCTCGAAGGTGACGGTGTCACCCCCGGCCGGAGGGGCCCGGGGGGGGCCCTTCCCAGGGGTGGCTTTGCTGCATTTGGCCACTTCCAACTGCTGCAGGAGCCGCCTGGGGACAGGGGCACAGGGGGACAGGGACAGGGACAGGGACAGGGGGACAGGGACAGGGGGACAGGGACAGGGGAACAGGGACAGGGACAGGGGGACAGGGACAGGGGGACAGGGACAGGGGGACAGGGACAGGAGGGACAGGGGGACAGGGGAACAGGGACAGGAGGGACAGGGGGACAGGGGAACAGGGACAGGGACAGGGGGACAGGGACAGGGGGACAGGGACAGGAGGGACAGGGGGACAGGGGAACAGGGACAGGAGGGACAGGGGGACAGGGGGGACAGAGGGACAGGGACAGGGGGACAGGGACAGGGGGACAGGGGGACAGGGACGGGAGGGACAGGGGGACAGGGACGGGAGGGACAGGGGGACAGAGGGACAGGGACAGGAACAGGAGGGACAGGAACAGGGGGACAGGGGGGACAGAGGAACAGGGACAGGAGGGACAGGGGGACAGGGACAGGGACAGGGGGGACAGGGGGACAGAAGGGGCAAGAGGGACACAGGAGGGACAGGGGGCACAGAGGAGGAACATGGGGGACAGAGAGACAGGGATAGGAGGGGACAGGGACAGGGGGGACAGAGGGACAGGGGGGACAGGGGGACAGAGGAGGGACAGGGGGATAGGGACAGGACGGACAGAGGGGGTACAGGGACAGGGGTTACAGGGGCAAGGTGGGCAGGGTCCCCGTGCCAGCCCCCTGGGGACACTGCCACCCCCACGGTGACACTGCCACCCCCATGGTGACACTGCCACTCCCCATGGTGACACTGCCACCCCCCCTGGTGACACTGCCACTCCCCATGGTGACACTGCCACCCCCCATGGTGACACTGCCACTCCCCATGGTGACACTGCCACCCCCATGGTGACACTGCCACCCCCCTGGTGACACTGCCACCCCCATCCCACTCACTTGGCCAGGGCCCCCTCGGGGTCAGCGAAGTCGATGGCTGCTCCGGGGCCCAGCACCTGCTCCAGGTGAGAGCTGAGCAGCTGCTGCTTCAGCCCCTCCACCTGCCGGGCCAGGGCCACGGGCGTGAGCTCCTCCTCGGCCCCCGCCTCCTTCACCGAGCTCTGCGGGACACGGGGTTACAGGGGACAGAACAGGGACAGACCTGGGACAGACCCAGAGAGACCCCACACAGACCGGGACAGAACCGGGACAGACCCCACAGAGACCCCAGACAGACCCCACACAGACGGGGACAGACCCGGGACAGACCGGGACAGACCCCACACAGACCCCACACAGACCGGGACAGACCCAGGACAGACCCAGAGAAACCCCAGACAGACTCGGGACAGACCCAGGACAGACCCGGGACAGACTCCACACAGACCGGGACAGACCCAGGACAGACCCAGAGAAACCCCAGACAGACTCGGGACAGACCCAGGACAGACCCGGGACAGACTCCACACAGACCGGGACAGACCCAGGACAGACCCAGAGAAACCCCAGACAGACTCGGGACAGACCCAGGACAGACCCGGGACAGACTCCACACAGACCCCAGACAGACCCAGAGAGACCTCAGACAGCCCTGGGACAGACCCCACAGAGACCCCACAGAGACTCCACACAGACTGAGACAGACCCGGGACAGACCCCACACAGACCCCAGACAGCCCTGGGACAGACCCCACAGACACCCCAGACAGATCCCACACAGACCCCAGACAGATCCCACACCCCCTCTGGGACACCCCCTGGGACAGCCCCCAGACAGCCTCAGTGCCCCCCTATATCGACCAGTGTCCCCCCATATCTACCGGTGCCCCCCCATATCAACCAGTGCCCCCCCATATCGACCAGTGCCCCCTTATATCAACCAGTGCCCCCCCATATCTACTGGTGCCCCCCCAAACCCAGCAGTGCCCCCCCATATCGACCAGTGCTCCCCCATATCTACCGGTGCCCCCCCATATCAACCAGTGCCCCCCCATATCGACCAGTGCCCCCTTATATCAACCAGTGCCCCCCCATATCTACTGGTGCCCCCCCAAACCCAGCAGTGCCCCCCCATATCGACCAGTGCTCCCCCATATCTACCGGTGCCCCCCCATATCTACCGGTGCCCCCCCATATCAACCAGTGCCCCCCCATATCGACCAGTGCCCCCTTATATCAACCAGTGCCCCCCCATATCTACTGGTGCCCCCCCAAACCCAGCAGTGCCCCCCAATCCATCATCCCAGGACAGCCCCAGGACAGCCCCGGGACAGCCCCTGAGGGATGTGTGACCCCAGACACCCCCAGACACCCCCTGGGGTGGGTGGGGCACACCTGGGGTGGGTGGGGCTCCCCTGGGGTGGGTGGGGCACACCTGGGGTGGGTGGGGCTCACCTGGGGTGGGTGGGGTTCCCCTGGGCTGGGTGGGGCTGACGTGGGGTGGGTGGGGCTCCCCTGGGGTGGGTGGGGGCTCCCCTGGGGTGGGTGGGGCTCCCCTGGGGTGGGTGGGGGCTCCCTTGGGGTGGGTGGGGCACACCTGGGGTGGGTGGGGCTCCCCTGGGGTGGGTGGGGCTCACCTGGGGCAGGTGGGGCTCACCTGGGGTGGGTGGGGCTCCCCTGGGGTGGGTGGGGTTCACCTGGGGTGGGTGGAGCTCACCTGGGGTGGGTGGGGCTCCCCTGGGGTGGGTGGGGTTCACCTGGGGTGGGTGGGGCACACCTGGGGTGGGTGGGGCTCACCTGGATCTGCTCCACGTCGCGCAGCAGCTCCTGCACCTCGTGCTGCAGCCGCTGGAATCGCTGCTGGGGCGTCTCCTTCGCACCCAGACCCTCACCCAGCTGGGGGGAACAGGGGCGGGGGGCTCAGGGGGGGTCAGGGAGTCTCAGGTGGGCTCACAGGGAGGGGGTCAGGGGGCTCACAGGGGGTCAGGGGGCTCATGGTGGGTTAGGGGGTCTCAGATGGGTTAGGAGGTCTCAGAGGGGGTCAGGGGGCTCACAGGGGGTTAGGGGGTCTCAGGTGGGCTGACAGGGGGTCAGGGGGGCTCACGGTGAGTTCGGGGGTCTCAGGTGGGTTAGCAGGTCTCACAGGGGGTCAGGGGGCTCATGGTGGGTTGGAGGGGTTCTTGGTGGATTAGGGGGTCTCAGGTGGGTTAGGAGGTCTCACAGGGGATCAGGGGGCTCACAGGGGGTTAGGGGGTCTCAGGTGGGCTCACAGGGAGTTAGGGGGTCTCACAGGGGGTTAGGGGGCCTCAGGTGGGCTCACAGGGAGCTCATGGGGGCTCTCAGGTTGAGGGGAGGGGCTGGTGTGCCCCCCACTCACCATCTCATACTCCCCGGCCTCGTATCCCGTCGTCCTCGTCCGGCCGATGCGGTCGGAGAAATCTGGGGAGGCAGAGCCGGGGGTGACCCCAATCCGGGGGGGTCTGAGCCCTCCGGGGGTCCCTGTGCTGGTGCATCCCCCTCCCCACAGCCCGCACAGTCCCCCTGTCCCTGTGCCCACCTCGTCCCTGAGCCCCCTCGGGTGCTCCCCCTGCCCTCGGTGCTCGTGGTGGAGCTTCTGGTAGCTGAGGATGAGCTGCACCCCTCGGGGGTCTCCCAGCCCCCCAGGGGTCTCCCAGCCCCCCCGACCTCCCCTGGGGGTCCCCCCCGGTCCCCTGAGCCCCCCCCTGCTCACCCACACCCTCGGTGCCCAGGCGTTTGTCGCGGAACTTCTCGTAGGCGGCGTTGGGGTTGATGATCAGGTGCTCCACACTCGTGCTGCTCAGCTCCTCCTGCACACAGAGCCACCTCAGCGTGGGGACAGCAGGGGACACAGGGGACCCTGGGGCTGTCACCACCCCCCAGGGCACACAGAGCCACCTCAGCGTGGGGACAGCAGGGGACACGGGGCTGCCACCGCCCCCAGGGCACACAGCCACCCGAGGGTGGGGACACGGGGGGTCCCCAGAGCTGCCACTGCCCCCCAGGCACAGTGCCACTCAGGGTGGGGACATGGGGAGTGCCCAGAACTGCCACTGCCCCCCAGGGCACACAGAGCCACCCCAGTGTGGGGACAGCAGGGGACACGGGGCTGCCACCACCCCCCAGGGCACACAGAGCCACCTCAGGGTGGGGACAGCAGGGGACACAGGGGTCCTGAGAGCTGTCACCACCTCCCAGCACACAGAGCCACTCAGGGGGAAACAGGGGACATGGGGGGTCCCCAGAGCTGCCATTGCCCCCCAGGGCACAGTGCCACCTCAGGGACAGGGACAGCAGGGGACAGCAGGGAACACAGGGGTCCTGAGAGCTGCCACCGCCCCCCAGGCAGTGCCACTCAGGGTGGGGACACAGGGGGTCCCCAGAGCTGCCACCGCCCCCCAGGCACAGTGCCGCTCTGGGTGGGGACATGGGGGTCCCCAAAGCTGCCATCGGACCCCTGAGGGGACATCACAGCCGTGGTCTGGCCCAGCATGGGGACACTGGACCCCTGGTCTGGCCTGGCCTGGTGGGCAGGAGCCCTCAGGAGACCCCATGTGGGGACATCAATCCCCTGTCCCAGCCTGGTGTGGGGACATCAGCCCCCTGTCCCAATCCAGTGTGGGGACATCAGCCCCCTGACCCAATCCAGTGTGGGGACATCAATCCCCTGTCCCAATCCAGTGTGGGACATTGGCCCCCTGTCCCAGCCAGGTGTGGGGACATTAGCCCCCTGTCCCAATCCAGTGTGGGACATTAGCCCCCTGTCCCAATCCAGTGTGGGACATTAGCCCCCTGTCCCAATCCAGTGTGGGGACATCAGCCCCCTGTCCCAATCCAGTGTGTGACATCAGCCCCCTGTCCCAGTCCAGTGTGGGACATCAGCCCCCTGTCCCAGTCCAGTGTGGGACATCAGCCCCCTGTCCCAATCCAGTGTGGGGACATCAGCCCCCTGTCCCAATCCAGTGTGTGACATCAGCCCCCTGTCCCAGTCCAGTGTGGGACATCAGCCCCCCACCCTGGCCAGGCCCAGCTCAGCGACCCCCGAGGTCTGGGAGCACCTCTGGTTCTGGAACCTTCCAGCACCCCCCTAGAAGGGACCAGGACCCTCCAGTGCCCCCCAGGCCCAGCGTGACCCCCGGGGGTGCTCAGGGGTCCAGCGTCCCCTGAGCAGGCGGGGCAGGGTGGGCACAGCCAGGAGTGCCCCCCTCGTCCCTGTTGGGGGGTCCCTGGCCCAGCAGAGCCCTGGGGGGGCTCCTGGCAGCCCCTCCCCCTCAGGCTGCCCCTCTGCAGCCCCCGGTGGTCCCAAGGAGCTGGGGTGGGGGGTGAGAGCGGTAGGAACAGCACTGGCAGCGTTAGGGGGGCTGGGGGGGTGCCAGGGACAGTGCCAGGGACGGTGACAGCGGCCTGGGGCGGTGGCAGCGGTGACAGTGGCCGAGGGCCGGGCGCTTACCAGCTCCTGGCGTTTCCCAGAGGTGAGAAAGGCAGAGCAAGGTTAGAGAGGGGAGAGAGAGACAAAATCCGCGTTAGAAGGTCCGGCCGTGCCCACCGACCCCGAGGGCTGGGGACCCCCGGGGGCTGGGGACCCCCAAGGACACCCCAGAAGGCTGGGGACTCCCAAGGGCTGGGGATCCCCCTGAGGGCTGGGGACCCCCCTGAGGGCACCCCTGGGGGCTGGGGACCCCCCTGAGGGCACCCCTGGGGAGCTGGGGACCCCCACAGGCACCCCTGGGGCTGGGGACCCCCCTGAGGGCACCCCTGAGGGCTGGGGACCCCCACAGGCACCCCTGGGGCTGGGGACCCCCCTGAGGGCACCCCTGAGGGCTGGGGACCCCCACAGGCACCCCTGAGGGCTGGGGACCCCCCTGAGGGCACCCCCGGGGTCTGGGGACCCCCATAGGCACCCCTGAGGGCTGGGGACCCCCAAGGACACCCCAGAAGGGTCAGGACTCCCAAGGGCTGGGGACCCCCCTGAGGGCACCCCCAGGGGCTGGAGACCCCCGAGGACACCCCAAAACACTGGGGACCCCAAGGGCTGGGGAACCCCAAGGGCTGGGGACCCCCCTGAGGGCATCCCTGGGGGCTGGGGACCCCTGGGGAGCTGGGGACCCCCATAGGCACCCCTGAGGGCTGGGGACCCCCCTGAGGGCACCCTTGGGGGCTGGAGACCCCCGAGGACACCCCTAAACACTGGGGACCCCCAAGGGCTGGGGACCCCCAAGAGCTGGGGACAGGACAGGGGCAGCCAGGGCTGGGGGCAGGGGGTCTGTGCCCCTCCGGGGGGTGCCCTGGGTGGGAGCAGGACGTGCCCAGAGTCTCGGGGTTCACCTGCCCCCCAAAGCAGCCCTGGGGAGTCTCCGGGGGCCATCTGGGGGTCCTCGGCAGGGCGGGGGCTGCCCCAGCCCAGCGGGGCCGGGGTGGGCAGCACAGGCAGCAGGCAGAGGATGCAGAGGGCAAGGCAGAGCGAGGAGGGGGGGGGCAGCGGGACCCCCAGCACGGGGTGGGGGCTCTCTGGGGACCCCCATGCACATGCAGCAGGGCCCCCCATGCACCCCGAGCGGGGCCGCGCTTACTTGTGCGAACTGTCCGGGCAGGCGGGAGCGGGGGGGAAGCGGGGGGAGCCCCGGTCAGAGGGGGGCTCTGGGGGGACCCCACACACCCCTGGGAGGGGGGCTGGGACCCCCACACACCCCCACATGGCAGGGGAAGCGGGGGGAGCCCCGGTCAGAGGGGGGCTCTGGGGGGACCCCACACACCCCTGGGAGGGGGGGCTGGGACCCCCACACACCCAGACACAGGAGGGGCTCCGGGGGGAACCCCACACACCCCTGGGAGGGGGGGCTGGGACCCCCACACACCCAGACACAGGAGGGGCTCCGGGGGGAACCCCACACACCCCTGGGAGGGGGGGCTGGGACCCCCACACACCCAGACACAGGAGGGGCTCCGGGGGGACCCCACACACCCCTGGGAGGGGGGGCTGGGACCCCCACACACCCAGACACAGGAGGGGCTCTCTGGGACAGGGGTTTAGGACACCCCACAACACCCCAGAGCTGTGAGGGCCTCCCTGAGATGGGGCTTTAGGACCCCTGTCCCCCAAACCCCCAGAGCTGCCATGGGGCTCGGGGGGGGTGGGGTTGGACCCCCTACCCATCCCCTCTCACCACAGCAGGGCCACCTCTGGTGACTTTGGGGGCCACCTCTGGTGACTTTGGGGGCCACTTTGGCCACAACCCCCTGTTTGGGTCCCTCTCGCTGCTCTGGATCCCACGGGGGTCTCTGTCCCCCCCCTGCTCTGGGGGGGGAGGGGTCTGTGCTGCCCCCTGACCCCCCAAACATGAGTGGCACAGCGGGGACAGGGTGGGGGTCACCCCTGTGCCCCCCAGGCCTGGCACCCCCTCCCCAGCTCGGGGGGGCACCGAGTGACCCCCAGGCCCCATCAGCCACCCCAGCACAGCTGGGGGTCACCCACACCCCGGGGGTCCCACTGTCACCACCAGCCCTGGGGGGGGTCCTCACACCCCAGGGGTCCCTCGTGCCCCTCGAGGACACTCTCCCATGTCACCCCACAGCCCTGGGGGTCCCTTAGGGACAGACCCAGTGTCACCCCACAGCCCTGGGGTCCCCTGGGAAAGACCCCAGTGTCACCCCACAGCTGTGAGGGTCCCTTAGGGACACACCCCAGTGTCACCCCACAGCCCTGGGGGTCCCTTAGGGACACACCCCAGTGTCACCCCACAGCCCTGGGGGTCCCTTAGGGACAGTCCCCAGTGTCACCCCACAGCCCTGGGGTCCCTTAGGGACAGACCCAGTGTCACCCCACAGCCCTGGGGGTCCCTTAGGGACAGTCCCCAGTGTCACCCCAC
>JAWZSU010000098.1:0-24865 GCA_038380795.1 Pyrocephalus nanus
GGTCCCGGGGGGGGTCCCTGAATTGGGGGGGGTCTCTAACCCCCCCTCCCCCCCCCAGAGGCTGCTGCAGGGTCCCTGATTTGGGGGGTGGTCTCAGGGGGTCCCGGGGGGGTCTCTGAATTGGGAGGGTCCCGGGGGGTTTTGGGGGGTTCCAGGGGGGGTCCCTGAATTGGGGAGGGGTCTCTAACCCCCCCTCCCCCCCCGAGGCTGCTGCAGGGTCCCTGAATTGGGGGGGGTCCCGGGGGGGTTTTGGGGGGTCCGGGGGGGGGTCCCTGAATTGGGAGGGTCCCGGGGGGGGTCCCTGAATTCGGGGGGATTCCGGGGGGGTTTTGGGGGGTTCCAGGGGTGTCCCTGAATTGGGGAGGGGTCTCTAACCCCCCCTCCCCCCCCCAGAGGCTGCTGCAGGGTCCCTACACCGTGACCATGGGGGGGCTCAGCCGCCTCCTGGGGGGGGCCCGGGGGGGTCCCGGGGGGGGGGAGGGGCAGCCCCAGGACCCCCCCGAACCCCCCTTTGAGGTCATCGCCTGTGTGAGTGGGGGAGGGGCTGGGGGGGGGAATTTGGGGGGTTTTTGGGGGAGTTTGGGGTTTTTTGGGGGGAATTTTGGGGGGGTTTGGGGGGTTTTTGGGGGGAGTTTGGGGTTTTTTGGGGGGAATTTTGGGGGGGGTCTTGAGGGGGTTGGGGGGAGGGGGCGCTGGGGGGGGGGTTGGGGTACCTTGGGGGGGTTTGGGGGTCTTGGGGTGGTTTTAGGGGGTCCTGGGTGGATTTTGGGGGGTCTTGGGTGGATTTGGGGGTCTCGATGGGGTCTTGGGGTCTCTGGGAGGGGTTTTGGAGGTCTTGGGGTGGTTTTGGGGGAGTCCTGGGTGGATTTTGGGGTCTCGGGGGAGGTTGGGGTCCCTGGGGCTGATTTTGGGGGTCTTGGGGTGGTTTTGGGGGTCCTGGGTGGATTTGGGGGGTCTTTGGGGGTTTTGGGGGGTCCTGGGGCTGATTTTGGGGGTCTTGGGGTGGTTTTGGGGGTCCTGGGTGGATTTGGGGGGTATCTCTGGGGGGTCTTGGGTCTCTGGGAGGGGTTTTGGAGGTCTTGGGGTGGTTTTGGGGTCTTGGGGGGTCTTGGGGGTCTCAGGGTGGATTTGGGGTCCTTGGGGTGGTTTTTGGGGGGTCCTGGGTGGATTTTGGGGGTCTCAGGGGTGGATTTTGGTGGGCGTGGCTTAACCAGGGTATAGCTAAATTAGCCCCGCCCCCTCACCAGGTGACCCTGGGGCCCCGCCCCTCCCCCCCCCGCGGCCCCCCCGTGACGTGGGAGGAGTGGGGGCGGTGCCTCCACCCGGGGGGCGTGGCTGGAGCCCGGGGGCGGAGCCTGGACCTGCAGGGCCTGAAGGAGCGAATCTTCCGTGGGGTGAGGGGGCGGGGCCTGATTGGGGGCGGGGCCTGAGGGGGCGGGGCTACTGAGATGTAGGTGGAGCTACTGAGAGGTGGGCATGGCCAAAGATGAGTGGGCGGGGCTATTGGGGTGGGTGGAGCTACTCCTGAGTGGGTGTAGCTGTGGGGGGTGGGCGGGGCTACAGATTTGGGGGCGGAGCCTCAGGAGTGGGCGGGGCTACTCGGGGTGGACGGAGCAGCTGAGTGGGCGGAGCTTGTGGGGGGGTGTTGTGGGCGTGGTTCTGAGGGGTGTGGCCATGCCGTGGGTGGTGTCACGTGTGGGCGTTGGCCACCGTGGGTGGGCGGGGCTGTGCTGGGTGTGGTTGTGGGATGGGCGTGGCCAACACTGGGAGTTGCCATGGGCGTGGCCACCCCTGGGCGTGGTCACAACTGGGCGTGGCCCCGATGGGTGTGATCAGTTGTGGGCGTGGTTCTGGTCAGAAACGTGGGTGTGGCTCCGATGGGTGTGGTCACTTGTGGGCGTGGCTACGACGGCTCAGAACCGTGGGCGTGGCTCTGGTGGGTGTGGTCGTAGGGTGGGTGTGGCCACAACAGGTTGTGGGTGTGGGTCTGGTGGGGGTGTGGTCCAAGGGTGGGCGTGGCCAAAATTAGGTGTGGCCATGGGCGTGGCTCTCTTGGTTGTGGCCAGCGGTGGGCGTGGCTTCGGTGGGTGTGTGGTCACCCATGGGCGTGGCCACAATGAGGGGGTGGAGCGGAGTGGGCGTGGCTCTGATGGGTGTGGCCAGTGGCAGGCGTGGCTCCAGTGGGTGTGGCTCCGGTGGGCGTGGCTCTAGTGGGTGTGGCCAGTGGTGGGCGTGGCTCCAATGGTTGTGGACAGCTCTGGGCGTGGCTCCAGTGGGGTGTGGCCAACAGTGGTTGTGGCCACACGGGGGGTGGAGCGGGGGTGGGCGTGGCTCCGATGGGTGTGGCCAGCAGTGGGTGTGGCTCCAGTGGGCGTGGCTCTGGTGGGTGTGGCCATCCATGGGCATGGCTCCGGTGGGGTGTGGTCACCCGTGGGCGTGGCCACAATGAGGGGGTGGGGTGGGGTGGGCGTGGCTCCGATGGCCGTGGCCATGGGGGGCGTGTCCAAGAAGCCTCGCTGGGGGCGTGGCTTTCAGCTCAAACGCAGTGGGGGCGTGGCCTCGGGGTAGGGTGGGCGTGTCCTTTGCAAATGTGGGCGTGGCCTGAGGTGGTGGGCGTGGCCTGACGAGGCCCCGCCCCCTTTCCCTCCCCCCTCTCAGGGTCTGAGCCCCGAGCTGAGACCCCTGGGCTGGCGCTGCCTCCTCGGGCTGAGCCCCTGGGGGGACCCCCCGAGCCCCCCCCAGCCCCGGAGCCCCCCCAGAGACCCCCCCGGAGACCCCCCAGGACAAGGACAGGAGGTGGGGGAGGGGCTGGGGGGGGTGGGAGGGGATTTGGGGGGGGGTCTGGAGGAATTTTTGTGGGGGTGGGATGGGGTTTTGGGGGGGTTTGGGGAGGTGGGAGGGGTTTTGGGGGGTGGGAGGGAGTATGGGGGGATTTGGGGGGGGTTTAGGGGGGTGGGAGGGGGTTTGGGGGGGGTTTTGGGTTTTGGGGGGGGTTGGGGGGGCTGGGGGGGGTGGGAGGGGATTTGGGGGGGGTCTGGAGGAATTTTTGTGGGGGTGGGATGGGGTTTTGGGGGGGTATGGGGAGGTGGGAGGGGTTTTGGGGGGTTTGGGGAGGTGGGAGGAGGTTGGGGGGTGGGAGGGAGTTTGGGGGATTTGGGGGGGGTTTAGGGGGGTGGGAGGGGGTTTGGGGGGGGGTTTTGGGGTTTTGGGGGGGGTTGGGGGGGCTGGGGGGTGGGAGGGGGTTTGGGGGATTTGGGGTGATGGGAGGGGGTTTGTGGGGATTTGGGGGGGTTAGGGGGCTGGGAGGGTGGGAGGGGGTTTGAGAGGATTTGGGGGGGGGTAGGAGGGGTGTTTTGGGGGTTAGGTGGGGGTGGGGGGATTTAGGGGGGCTGGGATGGGGTTTAGGGGGGATTTGTGGGGATTTGAGGGGGATTTGGGGGGGCTGGGAGGGGGTTTTGGGGGGTTGGGAGGGGGTTTGGGGGGATTTGGGGGGATTTGAGAGGGATTTGGGGGCTGGGGGGTGTTTTGGAATGGTTTTGGGGTATTTTGGGGTGTCCTGGGTGGTTTTTGGAGTAGTTTGGGGTGTTTTGGGGTATTTTGAGGTGCCAGGGCTGTTTTGGGTGTTTCGGGGTGGTTTTGGGGGTATTTTGGGGTGTCCTGGCTGGTTTTTGGGGTATTTTGAGGTGTTTTGGGGGTATTTTGGGGGTATTTTGGGGTGTTTTGGGGGTATTTTGAGGTGTTTTTGGGGTATTTTGGGGTGGTTTTGGGGTATTTTGAGGTGCCAGGGCCGTTTTTGGGGTGTCCCAGGGAGGATTATTTCCGGATGAAGCTGCAGTGGCGCTCCCTGAGCCGGGGCAGCTGCGCAGGAACCGCGTCCTGAGGGGGTACCGGGGGGCTCTGGGTGAGAAAAAACCCCCAAAATTACCCCAAAATGACCCCAAACCCAGTCCTGAGGGGTACTGGGGGCTCTGGGTGAGAAAAAACCCCCAAAATTACCCCAAAATGACTCCAAACCCAGTCCTGAGGGGGTACCGGGGGGCTCTGGGTGAGAAAAAACCCCCGAAATGACCCCAAATTACCCCAAATTACCCCAAATTTACCCCAAACCCAGTCTGAGGGGGTACCGGGGGGCTCAGGTGAGAAACAACCCTAAATGACCCCAAATTACCCCAAACTGACCCCAAACTGAGCCTAAAAACCCCAAACCTCCTTCCAGACCCCCCCTAAACTGCCCCCAGACCCCCCCAAACCCCCTAAACTGCCCCCAGACCCCCCAAATGGCCCCCAGACCCCCAAAACAACCCCCAGACACCCCCAAAACGGCCCCCAGACCCCTTAAACTGCCCCAAATCCCTTAAATGAGCCCCCCAAACCCCCCAAAACCACCCCAACCCCCCCAAACCCCCCCAAAACTGCCCCCAGACCCCCAAAACTGCCCCCAAACCCCCCAAACTGCCCCCAGACTCCCCAAACCTGACCCAAATCCCCCAAACTCCCCCAAACCACCCCCAGACCCCCAAATGAGCCCCCCAAACCCCCCCTGTGCCATCCCCCCAGAGCGGGATCTGTCCTGGGCCCCCCCCGGGTGCCCCCCAAAACTGTCCCCAGACCCCCCCAAACCCCCCAAAACTGTCCCCAGACCCCCCCAAACCCCCCAAAACTGCCCCCAGACCCCCAAAACAACCCCGAGACCCCCCCAACCCCCCCAAACTGCCCCCAGACCCCCAAATCTGACCCCAAATCCCCCAAACCCCCCCAAAACTGCCCCCAGACCCCCAAAACTGCCCCCAACCCCCCCAAACCCCCCCAAAACTTCCCCCAGACCCCCCCAACCCCCTCAAATCTGACCCCAAATCCCCCAAACCACCCCCAGACCCCCAAATGAGCCCCCCAAACCCCCCCAAACTGCCCCAAGACCGCCCTCAACCCCCCAAAACTGCCCCCAGAGTCCCCCAAACTGCCCCGAAACCCTCAAAACTGCCCCTAACCCCCCCAAATCTGCCCCCAAACCCCCCAAACCTGACCCCAAATCCCCCCAACCCCCCCAAAACTGCCCCCAGACCCCCAAATGAGCCCCCCAAACCCCCCCTGTGCCCCCCCAGAGCGGGATCTGTCCCGGGTTCCCCCCTGGGTGCCCCCAAAACTGCCCCAAACCCCCCCAAAACTGCCCCCAGACCCCCCAAAACCCCCCAAAACCGCCCCAACCCCCCCAACCCCCCAAAAACTGCCCCCAGACCCCCAAATGAGCCCCCCAAACCCCCAAATGAGCCCCCAAACCCCCCCCAAAACTGACCCCAGACCCCCAAATGAGCCCCCCAAACCCCCCAAACTGCCCCCAGACCCCCCCCAACCCCCCCAAAAACTGCCCCCAGACCCCCAAACCGCCCCCAGACCCCCACATGAGCCCCCCAAACCCCCCCAAAACTGACCCCAGACCCCCAAATGAGCCCCCCAAACCCCCCCAAAACTGACCCCAGACCCCCCCCAACCCCCCCAAAAACTGCCCCCAGACCCCAAATGAGCCCCCCAAATCCCCCAACCCCCCCCCAAAACTGCCCCCAGACCCCCAAATGAGCCCCCCAACCCCCAAAAACTGCCCCCAACCCCCCCGAACCCCCCCAAACTGCCCCAAATCCCCTAAATGAGCCCCCCAAACCCCCCAAACTGGCCCTAGACCCCCCAAATCTGACCCCAAAAACTGCCCCCAGACCCCCCAAAACTGCCCCCAGACCCCCAAATGACCCCCAGACCCCCAAATGAGCCCCCCAGACCTCCCAATGAACCCCCAACCCCCCCCCTGTGCCCCCCAGAGCGGGATCTGTCCCGGGTCCCCCCCTGGGTGCCCCCCCAGGTCGCTCACGATGTGCTGATGACGTTCTGCATGTTCCACTTCGACCTGGGTGAGCATGGGGGGACTGGGGGGGATTTGGGGGATTTGGGGGGGAATTGGGGGGTCTGGGGGAGGTTAAAGAGGGATTTGGGGGGGATTTAGGGGGGTTTTGGGATTTAGGGGGGATTTGGGGGGGTTAAAGGGGGCTTTGGGGGGGCTTTGGGGGGCTTTGGGGGGGTTAAAGGGGGGATTTGGGGGGATTTGGGGGAGTTAAAGGGGGATTTGGGGGGATTTGGGGATTGAGGGGGCTTTGGGGGGGATTTGGGGGGGACTTGGGGGGGCTAAAAGGGGATTTGGGGGGGTTAAAGGGGGATTTGGGGAGGTTAAAGGGGCTTTGGGGGGGTTAAAGGGGGATTTGGGGAGGTTAAAAGGGGATTTGGGGGGTTAAAGGGGGATTTGGGGAGGTTAAAAGGGGATTTGGGGGGGTTAAAGGGGGATTTGGGGGGGTTAAAAGGGGATTTGGGGGGTTAAAGGGGGATTTGGGGGGGTTAAAGGGGGATTTGGGGAGGTTAAAAGGGGATTTGGGGGCTTTGGGGGATTTGGGGGGGTTAAAGGGGGATTTGGGGAGGTTAAAGGGGGATTTGGGGGGACTAAAGGGGGATTTGGGGGGGTTAGAGGGGGATTTAGGGTGGTTAAAGGGGGATTTGGGGGGTTTGGGGGAGACTTAGGGGGTCTGGGGAAGGATAAAGGGGGATTTGGGGTGGTTAAAAGCTGATTTGGGGGGATTTAAGGGGGATTTGAGAGATTTGGGGGGGTTTGAGGGGGATTGGGGGGATTTGGGGGATTGAGGGGGATTTGGGGAGATTCATGGGGATTTAGGGGGGATTTGGGGTCCGTGGGGGGGGGGTTGGGGGATTTGGGGGGGATTTGGGGGTTTTGGGGGGTTTTTTGGGGTCCCCCCGATTTTGGGGTGACCCCGTGACCCCCTCAAGGTACGTGGGGGGGGTTTTGGAGCTCCTGACCCCCCCCCAATTTTGGGGCTTTCCCGGAGGTTTTGGGGGATTTGGGGGGATTTGGGGGTTTTTTTTGGGATTCCCGAATTCGGGGTTTTTTTGGGGGGGGGTTTTGGGTCTCCCCGATTTTGGGGTGACCCCGTGACCCCCCCCAGGTTACGTGGGGGTGGTTTGGAGCTCCTGACCCCCCCCCAATTTTGGGGGGCTTTTAGAAGGTTTTGGGGGGGATTTTGGGGGTTCCTGAATTTGGGGTTTTTTTCGAGGGGGATTTTGGGGTCCCCCCGATTTTGGGGTGACCCCGTGACCCCCCCAGGGTACGTGGGGGGGATGGTGGAGGTGCTGGCCCCCCTGCTGAGCGTCACCCCCGACGAGGTGGGGGCTTTTTGGGGTTTCTGCCGCCTCATGGACCTGGTGGTGAGGGGGGACCCCAAATTTGGGGGGGGGGGGTTGGGGGGGTTTTTGGGGGGGGATTTGGGTTTTTTTTTTGGGGGTGGTTTTGGGTCTTTTTTTTTGGGGGGGAGGGGTTTTGGGGGGGGGTTGGGGGCTTTTTTTGGGGTGGGATTTGGTTTTTTTGGGGGGGGAGGATTTGGGGTTTTTCGGGGGGATTTGGGGCTTTTTTTGGGGGGCTTTTTTTGGGGGGATTTGGGGCTTTTTTTGCGGGGGATTTGGGGCTTTTTTTGGGGGGGATTTGGGCTTTTTTTTGGGGGGGATTTGGGGTTTTTTGGGGGGATTTGGGCTTTTTTTTGGGGGGGATTTGGGGTTTTTTTGGGGGGGATTTGGGTTTTTTTTGGAGAGGGTTGGGATTTTTTGGGGGGGTATTTGGGTTTTTTTGGGGGGGTTGGGTTTTTTTGGGGGGGTTGGGATTTTTTTGGGGAAGGGTTTGGGGATTTTTGGGGGGGTGGGGCTTTTTTTGGGGTGGATTTGGGGTTTCTTTGGGGGTGGTTTTGGGGCTTTTTTTTGGGGGGGTGGGGTTTTTTTGGGGGGGAATTTGGGGTTTTTTGGGGGGATTTGGGCTTTTTTTGGGGGGGATTTGGGGTTTTATTGGGGTGGTTGGGAATTTTGGGGGGGGTTGGGTTTTTGGGGATTTGGGTTTTTTTTGGGGGTGGTTTTGGGGCTTTTTTTGGGGGGAGTTGGGGGGTTTTTTGGGGGGGGATTGGGGGATTTTTGGGGGGGATTTGGGGCTTTTTGGGGGGGGCTTTTTTTGGGGGGGATTTGGTTTTTTTTTTTGGGGGGGGATTTGGGGTTTTATGGGGGTTTTGGGATTTTTTGGGAGGTTTTGGGGTTTTTTTGCGGGGGTTGGGGGTTTTTCTTGGGGGGGATTTGGGCTTTTTTGGGGTGGATTTGGGGTTTTTTTGGGGGGATTTGGGGCTTTTTTGGGGGGGCTTTTTTTGGGGGGATTTGGGGTTTTGTGGGGGGAGGGTTTGGGGTTTTTGGGGGGGGTTGGGGCTTTTTTTGGGGGGGATTTGGGCTTTTTTTGGGGTGGATTTGGGGCTTTTTTTGGGGGGGCATTTGGGGTTTTTTGGGGGGATTTGGGCTTTTTTGGGGGGAGGTTGGGGGCTTTTTTTGGGGGGGGTTGGGGGATTTTGGGGGGGGGTGTTTTTTATGGGGAGAGTTTTGGGGTTTATTTGGGGTTTGGTGGTTTTTTTGGGGGGGAGGGTTTGGGAGTTTGTTTGGGATTTTCCTGTGGGGGCTTTTGGGGTTTATTGGGAGTTTTTCTGGGGGGGATTTGGGGATTTTTGGGGAGGCTTTGAGGAGATTTTTTGGAGACTTTTGACATTTTGAGGGGAGATTTTAGGGTTTTTTTGTGGGACCTTTTGGTTTTTTGGGGTTTTTTTTGTTTTTTTGGGGGGCTTGGATTTTTTTTTGGGGGGGAACCCCAATTTTAACCCCTTTTTTTGATCCCCCAGGGGGAAAATTTCGGGCCAGGCCGGGAGGGGCTGAAGAAAAAACTGAGCCAAGTGGGGCAAGTGCTGCGAGTGCTGAGCCCCAACAGCGACATCGACCCCGGTGGGGACCCCAAAATCGGGGCTGGGACCCCAAAATCGGGGTTTGGGATAAAAAAAATGGGATTTGGGACCCCAAAAACGGGATTTAGGACCCCAAAAATGGGCGGGGAACCCAAAAAGGGGGGTTGGGACCCCAAAAATGAGGATTTAAGACCCCAAAAAGGGGGGGGTTGGGACCCCAAAAATGAGGATTTAAGACCCCAAAAAGGGGGGTTGAGATTCCAAAAATGGGGGGATTGGGACCCCAAAATTGGGATTTAGGACCTCAAAAAGGGAGAGGTTGTAACCCTAGAAATGAGGATTTAAGACCCCAAAATTGAGGTTTGGGACCCCAAAAATGGAGGGTTGAGGCCTTAAAAATGGGGGGTCGAGACCCCAAAAATGGGGGGGTTGGGACCCTAAAAATGAGGGGTTGGGAATCCAAAAATGGGGGGTTGAGACCCCAAAAATGGGAGTTGGGACCCCAAAATTGGGGGTTGAGACCCCAAAAATGGGGGGTTGGGACCCCAAAAATGGGGGGGTTGGGACCCCAAAAAGGGGGGTTAGAACCCCAAAAATAAGGATTTGGGACCCCAAAAATGAGGATTTAAGATCCCAAAATTGAGGTTTGGGACCCCAAAAATGAGGATTTAGGACCTCAAAAAGGGGGGGTTGAGACCCCAAAAATGGGGGGTTGGGACCCCAAAAATGGGGGGGTTGGGACCCCAAAATTGAGGTTTGGGACCCCAAAAAGGGGGAGTCAGGACCCCAAAAATGGGGGGTTGAGACCCCAAAAATGGGGAGTTGGGACCCCAAAAAGGGGGGGTTGGGACCCCAAAAATGGGGTTGAGACCCCAAAAATGAGGATTTAAGACCCCAAAAAGGGGGGGTTGGGACCCCAAAAAGGGGGGTTTGGGACCCCAAAAATGACCCCCCCACCCCAAACTGTCCCCCCCAGATTTCGGGGGGTGCTCCCGGTGGCTCCAGTTCCGCTTCCGGAGGGAACTGGGATGGGAGGGGACCCGCAGGATCTGGGAGGTACCGGGGGATTGGGGGATTTGGGGGGGATTTGGGGGGATTTGGGGTTACTTGGGGGGATTTGGGGGGATTTGGGGGATTTGGGGGGATTGGCGAGGATTTGGGGAGATTGGGGGGATTTGGGGGGATTTGGGGGGGGTTGAGGGGGATTTGGGGGGGATTTGGGGAGATTGGGAGGGATTGGGGGGATTTGGGGACATTGGGGGGATTTGGGGGGATTGGGGGGGTTGAGGGGGATTTGGAGGGATTTGGGGGGATTTGGGGACATTGGGGGGATTTGGGGGGATTGGGGGGGATTTGGGGGGATTTGGGGGTGGTTGAGGGGGATTTGGGGACACTTGGGGGGATTTGGGGGGATTGAGGGGGATTTGGGGGGGATTTGGGGGGGATTGGGGGGATTTGGGGACATTGGAGGGGGATTTGGGGGATTGGGGACATTGGAGGGGATTTGGGGACGTTGGGGACATTAGGGAGGATTGGGGGGATTTGGGGGTGTTTGAGGGGAATTTGGGGGGGATTTGAGGGGATTTGGGGGGATTTGGGAGGGATTTGGGGGATTTGAGGGGATTGGGGACATTGGAGGGGATTTGGGGGGATTTGGGGACATTGGGGGGGATTTGGGTCACTTGGGGGGATTGGGGACGATTTGGGGACATTGGGGGGATTTGGGGGGATTTGAGAGGATTGGGGACACTTTGGGGACATTGGGGGGATTTGGGGGGGATTTGGGGTCACTTGGGGGGATTGGGGACGATTTGGGGACGTTGGGGGAGATTTGGGGGGATTTGGGGGGATTAGGGGACATTGGGGGGGATTTGGGGATATTGGGGAGATGGGGGGGATTTGGGGGGATTGGGGGGATTTGGGGACGTTGGGGACGATTTGGGGACATTGGGGGGGATTTGGGGGGATTGGGGGGATTTGAGGGGATTGGGGGGAATTTGGGGACGTTGCGGGGGATTTGGGGGGATTGGGGGGATTTGGAGACATTGGAGGGGGATTTTGGGGGGATTTGAGGGGGATTTGGGGGATTTGGGGGGATTTGAGGGGATTGGGGGGAATTTGGGGACGTTGCGGGGGATTTGGGGGGATTGGGGGGATTTGGAGACATTGGAGGGGGATTTTGGGGGGATTTGAGGGGGATTTGGGGGATTTGGGGGGATTTGAGGGGATTGGGGGGAATTTGGGGACGTTGCGGGGGATTTGGGGGGATTGGGGGGATTTGAGGGGATTGGGGGGAATTTGGGGACGTTGCGGGGGATTTGGGGGGATTGGGGGGATTTGGAGACATTGGAGGGGGATTTTGGGGGGATTTGAGGGGGATTTGGGGGATTTGGGGGGATTTGAGGGGATTGGGGGGAATTTGGGGACGTTGCGGGGGATTTGGGGGGATTGGGGGGATTTGGGGACATTGGAGGGGGATTTTGGGGGGATTTGAGGGGGATTTGGGGGATTTGGGGGGATTTGAGGGGATTGGGGGGAATTTGGGGACGTTGCGGGGGATTTGGGGGGATTGGGGGGATTTGGGGACATTGGGGACATTGAGGGGACATTGGGGACATTTGGGGGGTTGGGAGGATTTGGGGGGATTTGGGGACATTTAGGGGACATTGGGGGGGATTTAGGGACATCGGGGGGATTGTCCCCACATCCCAAAGTGTCCCCAGAACATCCCAAAACTCTTCCTCCCTGTCCCAAAGTGTCCTGAAGTGTCCCCCGATGTCCCCAAGTGTCCCCCGATGTCCCCAAGTGTCCCCAAGTGACCCCAAGGTGCCCCCAAAGTGTCCCCAAGTATCCCCAAGTGTCACCAAGTGTCCCCAAGGTGTCCCAAAGTGTCCCCAAGTGTCCCCAAAGTGTCCCCAAGTATCCCCAAGTGTCACCAAGTGTCCCCAAGTGTCCCCAAAGTGTCCCCAGAACGTCCCAAAACTCTTTCCACCTGTCCCAAAGTGTCCCCAACTAATCCCAAAGTGTCCCCAAGTGTCCCTAAAGTGTCCAAAAAGCATCCCCAAACTGTCCCCAAGGTGTCCCCCGATGTCCCCAGGGTGCCCCCAAGTGTCCAAAAAGCATCCCCAAACTGTCCCCAAGGTGTCCCCCGATGTCCCCAGGGTGCCCCCAAGTGTCCAAAAAGCATCCCCAAATTGTCCCCAGGGTGTCCCCCGATGTCCCCAAGGTGTCCCCAACTATTCCCAAAGTGTCCCCAGGGTGTTCCCAAGTGTCCCCAAAGTGTCCCCGATGTCCCCAAGGTGTCCCCTGATGTCCCCAAGTGTCCCCAAGGTGTCCCAAAGTGTCCTGAAGTGTCCCCAAAGTGTCCCCAAGGTGTCCCCAAGGTGTCCCCAAGGTGTCCCCAGGGTGTCCCCAAAGTGTCCCCAAGTGTCCCCAACTATTCCCAAAGTGTCCTGAAGTGTCCCCAAGGTGTCCCCAAGGTGTCCCAAAGTGTCCCCAAGTGTCCCCAAAGTGTCCCCAAGTGTCCCCAAAGTGTCCCCAAGTGTCCCCAAAGCGTCCCCAGAACGTCCCAAAACTCTTCCCCCCTGTCCCCAAGTGTCCCCAAAGTGTCCCCAAAGTGTCCCCAAAGTGTCCCCAAGTGTCCCCAAAGTGTCCCCAAGTGTCCCCAAAGTGTCCCCAAAGTGTCCCCAAGTGTCCCCAAAGTGTCCCCAAGTGTCCCCAAAGTGTCCCCAAGTGTCCCCAAAGCGTCCCCAGAACGTCCCAAAACTCTTCCCCCCTGTCCCCAAGTGTCCCCAAATGTCCCCAAAGTGTCCCCAAATGTCCCCAAAGTGTCCCCAGAAAGTGTCCCCAAAGTGTCCCCAAATGTCCCCAAATGTCCCCAAAGTGTCCCCAAATGTCCCCAAAGTGTCCCCAAAGTGTCCCCAAAGTGTCCCCAAAGTGTCCCCAAGTGTCCCCAAAGTGTCCCCAAAGTGTCCCCAAAGTGTCCCCAAAGTGTCCCCAAGGTGTCCCAAAGTGTCCTGAAGTGTCCCCAAAGTGTCCCCAAGTGTCCCCAAGTGCCACCAAGTGTCCCCAAGGTGTCCCCAAGGTGTCCCCAAGGTGTCCCCAAGGTGTCCCAAAGTGTCCTGAAGTGTCCCCAAAGTGTCCCCAAGGTGTCCCAAAGTGTCCTGAAGTGTCCCCAAGTGTCCCCAAGGTGTCCCCAAGGTGTCCCCAAGGTGTCCCCAGGGTGTCCCCAAAGTGTCCCCAAGTGTCCCCAACTATTCCCAAAGTGTCCTGAAGTGTCCCCAAGGTGTCCCCAAGGTGTCCCAAAGTGTCCCCAAGTGTCCCCAAGTGTCCCCAAGTGTCCCCAAAGTGTCCCCAAGTGTCCCCAAAGCGTCCCCAGAACGTCCCAAAACTCTTCCCCCCTGTCCCCAAGTGTCCCCAAAGTGTCCCCAAAGTGTCCCCAAAGTGTCCCCAAGTGTCCCCAAAGTGTCCCCAAAGTGTCCCCAAAGTGTCCCCAAAGTGTCCCCAAAGTGTCCCCAAGGTGTCCCAAAGTGTCCTGAAGTGTCCCCAAAGTGTCCCCAAGTGTCCCCAAGTGCCACCAAGTGTCCCCAAGTGTCCCCAAGGTGTCCCCAAGGTGTCCCCAAAGTGTCCCCAAAGTGTCCTCGAGTGCCACCAAGTGTCCCCAAAGTGTCCTCGAGTGCCACCAAGTGTCCCCAAAGTGTCCCCAGAACATCCCAAAACTCTACCCACCTGTCCCAAAGTGTCCCCAAGGTGTCCCCAAAGTGTCCCCAAGGTGTCCCCAAAGTGTCCCCAAGGTGTCCCCAAAGTGTCCCCACAGTGTCCCCAAAGTGTCCCCACAGTGTCCCCAGGGTGTCCCCAACTATTCCCAAAGTGTCCTGAAGTGTCCCCAAGTGCCACCAAGTGTCCCCAAAGTGTCCCCAAGTGTCCCCAAAGTGTCCCCAGAACGTCCCAAAACTCTTCCCACCTGTCCCAAAGTGTCCCCAAAGTGTCCCCAAGTGTCCCCAAAGCGTCCCCCGGTGTCCCCAAAGTGTCCCCAAGTGTCCCCAAAGCGTCCCCCGGTGTCCCCAAAGTGTCCCCCGGTGTCCCCAAGTGTCCCCAAAGTGTCCCCAAGTGTCCCCAGGGTGTCCCCCGGTGTCCCCAAGTGTCCCCAAAGTGTCCCCAGAACGTCCCAAAACTCTTTCCACCTGTCCCAAAGTGTCCCCAACTAATCCCAAAGTGTCCCCAAGTGTCCCTAAAGTGTCCCCACAGTGTCCCCAGGGTGTCCCCAAAGTGTCCTGAAGTGTCCCCAAGGTGTCCCCCGGTGTCCCCAAGTGTCCCCAAGTGTCCCCAGGGTGTCCCCAGGGTGTCCTCAGAACGTCCCAAAACTCTTCCCACCTGTCCCAAAGTGTCCCCAAAGTGTCCCCAACTATTCCCAAGGTGTCCCAAAGTGTCCCCAAAGTGTTCCCAACTATTCCCAAAGTGTCCCAAAGTGTCCCCAAGGTGTCCCAAAGTGTCCCCAGAGTGTCCCAAAGTGTCCAAAAAGCATCCCCAAACTGTCCCCAAGGTGTCCCCCGATGTCCCCAGGGTGCCCCCAAGTGTCCAAAAAGCATCCCCAAACTGTCCCCAGGGTGTCCCCCGATGTCCCCAAGGTGTCCCCAACTATTCCCAAAGTGTCCCCAGGGTGTTCCCAAGTGTCCCCAAAGTGTCCCCGATGTCCCCAAGGTGTCCCCTGATGTCCCCAAGTGTCCCCAAGGTGTCCCAAAGTGTCCTGAAGTGTCCCCAAAGTGTCCCCAAGGTGTCCCCAAGGTGTCCCCAAGGTGTCCCCAGGGTGTCCCCAAAGTGTCCCCAAGTGTCCCCAACTATTCCCAAAGTGTCCTGAAGTGTCCCCAAGGTGTCCCCAAGGTGTCCCAAAGTGTCCCCAAGTGTCCCCAAAGTGTCCCCAAGTGTCCCCAAAGTGTCCCCAAGTGTCCCCAAAGCGTCCCCAGAACGTCCCAAAACTCTTCCCCCCTGTCCCCAAGTGTCCCCAAAGTGTCCCCAAAGTGTCCCCAAAGTGTCCCCAAGTGTCCCCAAAGTGTCCCCAAGTGTCCCCAAAGTGTCCCCAAAGTGTCCCCAAGTGTCCCCAAAGTGTCCCCAAGTGTCCCCAAAGTGTCCCCAAGTGTCCCCAAAGCGTCCCCAGAACGTCCCAAAACTCTTCCCCCCTGTCCCCAAGTGTCCCCAAAGTGTCCCCAAAGTGTCCCCAAAGTGTCCCCAAGTGTCCCCAAAGTGTCCCCAAGTGTCCCCAAAGTGTCCCCAAAGTGTCCCCAAGTGTCCCCAAAGTGTCCCCAAGTGTCCCCAAAGTGTCCCCAAGTGTCCCCAAAGCGTCCCCAGAACGTCCCAAAACTCTTCCCCCCTGTCCCCAAGTGTCCCCAAATGTCCCCAAAGTGTCCCCAAAGTGTCCCCAAATGTCCCCAAAGTGTCCCCAAAGTGTCCCCAAAGTGTCCCCAAAGTGTCCCCAAGTGTCCCCAAAGTGTCCCCAAAGTGTCCCCAAAGTGTCCCCAAAGTGTCCCCAAGGTGTCCCAAAGTGTCCTGAAGTGTCCCCAAAGTGTCCCCAAGTGTCCCCAAGTGCCACCAAGTGTCCCCAAGGTGTCCCCAAGGTGTCCCCAAGGTGTCCCCAAGGTGTCCCAAAGTGTCCTGAAGTGTCCCCAAAGTGTCCCCAAGGTGTCCCAAAGTGTCCTGAAGTGTCCCCAAGTGTCCCCAAGGTGTCCCCAAGGTGTCCCCAAGGTGTCCCCAGGGTGTCCCCAAAGTGTCCCCAAGTGTCCCCAACTATTCCCAAAGTGTCCTGAAGTGTCCCCAAGGTGTCCCCAAGGTGTCCCAAAGTGTCCCCAAGTGTCCCCAAAGTGTCCCCAAGTGTCCCCAAAGTGTCCCCAAGTGTCCCCAAAGCGTCCCCAGAACGTCCCAAAACTCTTCCCCCCTGTCCCCAAGTGTCCCCAAAGTGTCCCCAAAGTGTCCCCAAAGTGTCCCCAAGTGTCCCCAAAGTGTCCCCAAAGTGTCCCCAAAGTGTCCCCAAAGTGTCCCCAAAGTGTCCCCAAGGTGTCCCAAAGTGTCCTGAAGTGTCCCCAAAGTGTCCCCAAGTGTCCCCAAGTGCCACCAAGTGTCCCCAAGTGTCCCCAAGGTGTCCCCAAGGTGTCCCCAAAGTGTCCCCAAAGTGTCCTCGAGTGCCACCAAGTGTCCCCAAAGTGTCCTCGAGTGCCACCAAGTGTCCCCAAAGTGTCCCCAGAACATCCCAAAACTCTACCCACCTGTCCCAAAGTGTCCCCAAGGTGTCCCCAAAGTGTCCCCAAGGTGTCCCCAAAGTGTCCCCAAGGTGTCCCCAAAGTGTCCCCACAGTGTCCCCAAAGTGTCCCCACAGTGTCCCCAGGGTGTCCCCAACTATTCCCAAAGTGTCCTGAAGTGTCCCCAAGTGCCACCAAGTGTCCCCAAAGTGTCCCCAAGTGTCCCCAAAGTGTCCCCAGAACGTCCCAAAACTCTTCCCACCTGTCCCAAAGTGTCCCCAAAGTGTCCCCAAGTGTCCCCAAAGCGTCCCCCGGTGTCCCCAAAGTGTCCCCAAGTGTCCCCAAAGCGTCCCCCGGTGTCCCCAAAGTGTCCCCCGGTGTCCCCAAGTGTCCCCAAAGTGTCCCCAAGTGTCCCCAGGGTGTCCCCCGGTGTCCCCAAGTGTCCCCAAAGTGTCCCCAGAACGTCCCAAAACTCTTTCCACCTGTCCCAAAGTGTCCCCAACTAATCCCAAAGTGTCCCCAAGTGTCCCTAAAGTGTCCCCACAGTGTCCCCAGGGTGTCCCCAAAGTGTCCTGAAGTGTCCCCAAGGTGTCCCCCGGTGTCCCCAAGTGTCCCCAAGTGTCCCCAGGGTGTCCCCAGGGTGTCCTCAGAACGTCCCAAAACTCTTCCCACCTGTCCCAAAGTGTCCCCAAAGTGTCCCCAACTATTCCCAAGGTGTCCCAAAGTGTCCCCAAAGTGTTCCCAACTATTCCCAAAGTGTCCCAAAGTGTCCCCAAGGTGTCCCAAAGTGTCCCCAGAGTGTCCCAAAGTGTCCAAAAAGCATCCCCAAACTGTCCCCAAGGTGTCCCCCGATGTCCCCAGGGTGCCCCCAAGTGTCCAAAAAGCATCCCCAAACTGTCCCCAGGGTGTCCCCCGATG
The DNA here is from genome assembly GCA_038380795.1 of Pyrocephalus nanus. Classification (NCBI taxonomy): domain Eukaryota; kingdom Metazoa; phylum Chordata; class Aves; order Passeriformes; family Tyrannidae; genus Pyrocephalus; species Pyrocephalus nanus. The sequence continues at coordinate 16,958 of JAWZSU010000098.1, forward strand.
TCCCCAAGGTGTCCCCAACTATTCCCAAAGTGTCCCCAGGGTGTTCCCAAGTGTCCCCAAAGTGTCCCCGATGTCCCCAAGGTGTCCCCTGATGTCCCCAAGTGTCCCCAAGTGACCCCAAGGTGTCCCCAAAGTGTCCCCAAAGTGTCCCCGATGTCCCCAAGGTGTCCCCTGATGTCCCCAAGTGTCCCCAAGTGACCCCAAGGTGCCCCCAAAGTGTCCCCAAAGTGTCCCCGATGTCCCCAAGGTGTCCCCTGATGTCCCCAAGTGTCCCCAAGTGACCCCAAGGTGCCCCCAAAGTGTCCCCAAAGTGTCCCCGATGTCCCCAAGGTGTCCCCGTTGTCCCCAGGTGCTGTGGACGGGCCTGCCCTGCCCCAACTTCCACCTGCTGGTGATTTGTGCCCTCCTGGAGCTGCTGGGGGACAGTGACGGGGGGGACAGTGATGGGGACAGCCCCGGGGACACCCCCGGGGACGGGGACAGCGACACCGACAGTGACAGCGACGGGGACAAGGTGGGGACACCACGGGGGGAGGGGTTGGGGACACTGGGAGGGGTTGGGGACACTGGGAGGGGTTGGGGACACTGGGAGGGGGTTGGGGACATTGGGGGGGTTTGGGGACACTGGGAGGGGTTGGGGACATTGGGGGGGTTTGGGGACACTGGGAGGGGTTGGGGACACTGGGAGGGGTTGGGGACACTGGGAGGGGGTTGGGGACACTGGGAGGGGTTTGGGGACACTGGGGGGGTTTGGGGACACTGGGAGGGGGTTGGGGACATTGGGGGGGGTTTGGGGACACTGGGAGGGGTTTTGGGGACACTGGGAGGGGGTTGGGGACAAGGGTTGGGGACACTGGGAGGGGTTTGGGGACACTGGGAGGGGTTGGGGACACTGGGAGGGGTTGGGGACACTGGGAGGGGTTGGGGACACTGGGAGGGGTTTGGGGACACTGGGAGGGGTTGGGGACACTGGGGGGGTTTGGGGACACTGGGAGGGGTTGGGGACACTGGGAGGGGTTGGGGACACTGGGAGGGGTTGGGGACACTGGGAGGGGTTTGGGGACACTGGGAGGGGTTGGGGACACTGGGAGGGGGTTGGGGACACTGGGGGGGTTTGGGGACATTGGGGGGGTTTGGGGACATTGGGAGGGGGTTGGGGACACTGGGAGGGGTTGGGGACATTGGGAGGGGGTTGGGGACACTGGGAGGGGGTTGGGGACATTGGGAGGGGGTTGGGGACATTGGGGGGGTTTGGGGACACTGGGAGGGGTTGGGGACACTGGGAGGGGGTTGGGGACACTGGGAGGGGTTGGGGACACTGGGAGGGGGTTGGGGACACTGGGAGGGGGTTGGGGACAGGGGTTGGGGACACTGGGAGGGGTTGGGGACACTGGGAGGGGTTGGGGACATTGGGGGGGGTTTGGGGACACTGGGAGGGGTTGGGGACACTGGGAGGGGGTTGGGGACACTGGGAGGGGTTGGGGACACTGGGAGGGGGTTGGGGACATTGGGAGGGGGTTGGGGACATTGGGGGGGTTTGGGGACACTGGGAGGGGTTGGGGACACTGGGAGGGGGTTGGGGACACTGGGAGGGGTTGGGGACACTGGGAGGGGGTTGGGGACACTGGGAGGGGTTGGGGACACTGGGAGGGGGTTGGGGACACTGGGAGGGGTTTTGGGGACACTGGGAGGGGGTTGGGGACACTGGGAGGGGTTGGGGACACTGGGAGGGGTTTTGGGGTGACCCCGGGGGGGTCTTCGGGAACAGAGATGGGGAACTTGGGGGTGACCCCTGACTCCTCCTGTCCCCCTTTGTCCCCTCCTGTCCCCCTTTGTCCCCTCCTGTCCCTCTTTGTCCCCTCCTGTCCCTTTTGTCCCCTCCTGTCTCTTTTGTCCCTCTTTGTCCCTTTTGTCCCCCCTTTTTGTCCCCTCTTTGTCCCCAGGAGGCCCCCCCGGGGGGTTTGGTGTCGGTGGGGGACGTTCTGAGCCGCGCCGAGGGGATCTTCCTGCAGCTGCACAGCACCCCTGTGAGACCCTAAAACACCCCAAAAACACCAAAAACACCCCAAAATCACAAAAAACACCCCAAAACCACCCCAAAATCACCCCAAATTACCCCAAAAACCCCCAAAATCACCCCAAAACCAACCCAATTCTGAGCCACGCCGAGGGGATCTTCCTGCAGCTGCACAGCACCCCTGTGAGACCCTAAAACACCCAAAAACACCCCAAAAACCCCCAAAATCACCCCTAAAACACCAAAAACACCCCAAATTACCCCAAATCACCCAAAATTACCCCAAAAACACCCCAAATTACCCCAAAATCACCCCAAAACCACCCCAATTCTGAGCCGCGCCGAGGGGATCTTCCTGCAGCTGCACAGCACCCCTGTGAGACCCTAAAACACCCCAAATCACCCCAAAATCACCCCAAAATCACCCCTAAAACACCAAAAACACCCCAAAAACACCCCAAAATCACCCCAAAACCACCCCAATTCTGAGCCGCGCCGAGGGGATCTTCCTGCAGCTGCACAGCACCCCTGTGAGACCCTAAAACACCCAAAAACACCCCAAAAACCCCCAAAATCACCCCTAAAACACCAAAAACACCCCAAATTACCCCAAATCACCCAAAATTACCCCAAAAACACCCCAAATTACCCCAAAATCACCCCAAAACCACCCCAATTCTGAGCCGCGCCGAGGGGATCTTCCTGCAGCTGCACAGCACCCCTGTGAGACCCTAAAACACCCCAAAAACCCCCAAAAACACCCCAAAATCACCCCAAATTACCCCAAAAACCCCCAAAATCACCCCAAAACCACCCCAATTCTGAGCCGCGCCGAGGGGATCTTCCTGCAGCTGCACAGCACCCCTGTGAGACCCCAAAACACCCCAAATTACCCCAAAAACACCCCAAAATCACCAAAAACACCCCAAATCACCCCAAAATCACCAAAAACACCCCAAATCACCCAAAATCACCCCAAACCCACCCCAATTCTGAGCCGCGCCGAGGGGATCTTCCTGCAGCTGCACAGCACCCCTGTGAGACCCTAAAACACCCCAAAAACCCCCCAAATCACCCCAAATCACCAAAAACACCCCAAATTACCCCAAAAACCCCCAAACACACCCAAAATCATCCCAAAACATCTCAAATCACCTCCCAAAAAACCCAAATCACTCCAATTCACCCCAAATCACCCCAAAGTCACCCCAAAAAAAACCCCAAAAAACCCCAAATGACCCCAATTCACCCCAGTATCACCCCAAAAAAATACCCAAATCACCCCAATTCACCCCAAAATCACCCAAAAATAACCCAAAAAACCCTCCAAATCACCCCAATTCACCCCAAATCACCCCAATTCACCCCAAATCACCACAAAATCACCCGAATTCATCCCAAATCACCCCAAATCACCCAAAAATCACCCCAAATCACTCGAAAATCACCCCAATTCACCCCAAATCACCCCAAATCAACCCCAAAAAAACCCAAATCACTCCAATTCACCCAAAATCACCCCAAAATCACCCCAAAACCCCCAAATCACCACAAAATCACCTGAATTCACCACAAAACCCCCAAAATCACCCCTAAATCACCCCACAAAACCCCCAAAATCACCCCAAAACCCCCAAATCACCCCAAACCCTCCCACAGGGACCACCCCCCCACCATCCCCCTCCACCAGACCCCCCCAAAACACCTCAGGGACCCCCAACCCCCCCCCCAGAGACCCCCCCAAACCTGAGACCCCCAAAATGATTCCCCAAATTTGCCCCCCCCAAATTGACCCCCCAAATTTGCCCCTCCAAAATGATTCCCCAAATTTGCCCCCCCAAATTTGCCCCCCAAACTCACCCCCAAATCTGACCCCCCAAACTGATCCCCCAAATTTGCCCCCCCAACTGCCCCCCCAAACTGATCCCCCAAATTTGCCCCCCCCAAATTGACCTCCCTAAATCTGTCCCCCCAAATCTGCCCCCCCAAAATGATCCCCCAAATTTGCCCCCCCAAACTGACCCCCCAAACTTGAGACCCCCCCAAACTGACCCCCCAAATTTGCCCCCCTAAATCTGCCCCCCCAAATCTGAACCCCCAAATTTTCCCCCCCAAATCTGAACCTCCAAACTGACCCCCCAAACCTGAGGCCGCCCAAACCTGAGACCCCCCAAACTGACACCCCAAATTTGCCCCCCCCAAACTGACCCCCAAACCTGAGCCCCCCCAAACTGATCCCCCAAATTTGCCCCCCCCAAATTGACCCCCCTAAATCTGCCCCCCCAAATTTGCCCCCCCAAACTGACCCCCTAAATCTGCCCCCCCAAATCTGAACCCGCAAATCTGAACCCCAAATTTGCCCCCCCAAATCTGCCCCCCCAAATCTGCCCCCCCAAATCTGCCCCCCCAAATTTGCCCCCCCAAACTGACCCCCAAATCTGACCCCCCCAAATTGACCCCCTAAATCTGCCCCCCCAAATTTGCCCCCCCCAAATCTGCCCCCCCAAACTGACCCCCCCAAACCTGAGACCCCCCAAACTGACCCCCCAAATTTGCCCCCCCCCAAACTGACCCCCAAATCTGAGCCCCCAAACTGATCCCCCAAATTTGCCCCCCCAAATCTGCCCCTCAAATCTCTCCCCCCAAACTGACCCCCCTAAATCTGTCCCCCCAAATTTCCCCCCCAAATCTGCCCCCCCAAACTGATCCCCCAAATTTTCCCCCCAAACTGACCCCCCAAATTTGCCCCCCCCAAACTGACCCCCCAAATTTTCCCCCCCAGGACCTTCCCCCGGCCCTGCAGGAGCTTTTGGGTCTGGGGGGGCCCCCCCCGACCCCCCCTCCAGGACCCCCCCCGGAGCCGCCACCGCCCCCGGAGACCCCCGAGGAGCCCCCCAGACCCTCCCCATGAGGGGACCCCTCCCCAAAAATGGGGCCCCCCCCAGACCCTCCCCATGAGCGGACCCCAAAAATGGGGACCCTCCCAATAAAAGGGGAGGACCCCCCCAAAAAAGGGGGGGACCCCCAAAAAAGGGGGACCCCCCCTTGCGTTGCATCAAAGTTGTTGGTGTTGGATGGGTTGGGGGGGTTGGGAGGGGTCGAGGGGGGTCAGGGGACCCCTCAAACCAGTACAGGGACCCCCAGACCAGTATAGAGACCCCCAAACCAGTATAAACAATCCCAGACCAGTACAGAGACCCCCAGACCAGTATAGAGACCCCCAGACCAGTACAGAGACCCCTAGACCAGTACAGAGACCCCCAAACCAGTACAGAGACCCTCAGACCAGTACAGAGACCCCCAGACCAGTATAGAGACCCCCAGACCAGTACAGAGACCCCTAGACCAGTACAGAGACCCCCAAACCAGTACAGAGACCCTCAGACCAGTACAGAGACCCCCAGACCAGTATAGAGACCCCAAACCAGTACAGAGACCCCTAGACCAGTATAGAGACCCCAAACCAGTACAGAGACCCCTAGACCAGTACAGAGACCCCCAAACCAGTACAGAGACCCCCAAACCAGTACAGAGACCCTCAGACCAGTACAGAGACCCTCAGACCAGTACAGAGACCCCCAGACCAGTATAGAGACTCCTAGACCAGTATAAACAGTCCCAGACCAGTACGGAGACTGCCAGACCAGTATAAACAGTCCCAGACCAGTACGGAGACCCCCAGACCAGTATAGAGACACCTAGACCAGTATAAACTGTCCCAGACCAGTATAGAGACCCCCAAACCAGTACAGAGACCCCACACCAGTCTGGGCATCCCTGCTGGGGATACTGGGAGGGCACTGGGGGGTTACTGGGAGCACTGGGAGGGCACTGGGTGGTTATTGGGAGCACTGGGAGGGCACTGGGTGGTTACTGGGAGCGCTGGGAGGGCACTGGGAGGGTTACTGGGGGTACTGGGAGGGCACTGAGGGGTTACTGGGAACACTGGGAGGGTTACTGGGAACGCTGGGAGGGCACTGGGTGGTTATTGGGAGCACTGGGTGGTTACTGGGAACACTGGGAGGGCACTGGGTGGTTACTGGGAGTGCTGGGAGGGCACTGGGAGGGTTACTGGGGGTACTGGGAGGGTGCTTGGTGGTTACTGGGAGTGCTTTACTCACCTCAACAAATAAGAATAAATATATTTAATACATTCAATATTTATTTTATATAAATGTATTTATTAATATATTTAGTCTAATTTATTAATAATATTAATAAAAATAATTTATTATTATGAATCAATGTATTTTGTACTATAAGTAATATACAGGCTCATAAGCACTTACATAAATTTTTATCAGTAAATTTAGCAATAATTTATAAATGTTAGCACCGATACCAAGAGACTGATATTAATTTGCCGATGGTGCCAAAACCATAATTATGCTCCACTTATACGTATTTATATTTGTGTACTCATGTTTCCCTCCATTTTCCCCTCACGTTTCCCTCCATTTTCCCCTCACGTTTCCCTCCATTTTCCCCTCACGTTTCCCTCCATTTTCCCCTCACGTTTCCCGCCATTTTGTCCCCTCACATTTCTCACCCCTTTTCCCCTCACATTTCCCTCCCTTTTCCCCTCACATTTCCCAAACTTTTCCCCTCACATTTCCCTCCTTTTCCCCTCACATTTCCCTCCCTTTTCCCCTCACATTTCCCTCCCTTTTCCCCCTCACATTTCCCTCCCTTTTCCCCTCACATTTCCCTCCCTTTTCCCCCTCACATTTCCCTCCCTTTTCCCCTCACATTTCCCTCCCTTTTCCCCTCACATTTCCCTCCCTTTTCCCCTCACTTTTCCCGCCATTTTGTCCCCTCACCTTTCCCGCCATTTTGTCCCCTCACCTTTCCCGCCATTTTGTCCCTCACCTTTCCCGCCATTTTGTCCCCTCACTTTTCCCACCATTTTGTCCCCTCACCTTTCCCGCCATTTTGTCCCCTCACCTTTCCCGCCATTTTGTCCCCTCACGTTTCCCACCATTTTGTCCCCTCACGTTTCCCACCATTTTGTCCCCTCACCTTTCCCGCCATTTTGTCCCCTCACCTTTCCCGCCATTTTGTCCCTCACGTTTCCCACCATTTTGTCCCCTCACATTTCCCACCATTTTGTCCCCTCACATTTCCCTCCCTTTTCCCTCACATTTCCCTCCCTTTTCCCCTCACTTTTCCTGCCATTTTGTCCCCTCACCTTCCCGCCATTTTGTCCCCTCACCTTTCCCGCCATTTTGTCCCCTCACCTTTCCCGCCATTTTGTCCCCTCACGTTTCCCGCCATTTTGTCCCCTCACGTTTCCCACCATTTTGTCCCCTCACATTTCCCTCCCTTTTCCCCTCACATTTCCCTCCCTTTTCCCCTCACTTTTCCCGCCATTTTGTCCCCTCACCTTTCCCGCCATTTTGTCCCCTCACCTTTCCCGCCATTTTGTCCCCTCACCTTTCCCGCCATTTTGTCCCCTCACTTTTCCCACCATTTTGTCCCCTCACCTTTCCCGCCATTTTGTCCCCTCACCTTTCCCGCCATTTTGTCCCCTCACGTTTCCCACCATTTTGTCCCCTCACGTTTCCCACCATTTTGTCCCCTCACCTTTCCCGCCATTTTGTCCCCTCACCTTTCCCGCCATTTTGTCCCCTCACGTTTCCCACCATTTTGTCCCCTCACATTTCCCACCATTTTGTCCCCTCACATTTCCCTCCCTTTTCCCCTCACATTTCCCTCCCTTTTCCCCTCACTTTTCCTGCCATTTTGTCCCCTCACCTTTCCCGCCATTTTGTCCCCTCACCTTTCCCGCCATTTTGTCCCCTCACCTTTCCCGCCATTTTGTCCCCTCACGTTTCCCGCCATTTTGTCCCCTCACGTTTCCCACCATTTTGTCCCCTCACCTTTCCCGCCAT
>JAWZSU010000098.1:24965-53113 GCA_038380795.1 Pyrocephalus nanus
CATAAACTATTTCTGCACTCAGAAATTGTAATAATTTAATGTTACAAGCGCTATTTTTGGGTATGTAAATGATATCCGGTATTGATCCGTTAATATCGGTGATTAATAAAGATTATTAATTAAATAAAGATTATTATTAAATGTGGCAATCATTAAAAAATAAACACGTTTAAGCATAGACAACCCGTGAATTTATTGGCTATTTATAACGCGTAATTTGATATTTATGTTCAAATAATCTTCTGCTGGCATTTGCTAATTATTTACCCGTTAATTGCCAGGTTAACCAATTAATAAACGGGAGCTCAAGGCGTTAATTAACGAGTTAAACCCGTAAATTGAGGCGTGCCCCTGTCCAGGTGTCCGCGTGTCCGTCCCTCCCCCTCGGAGCAGCTTCCGGAAACCCCGCTGCGTCATCAACCGATTAATCAGCCCGGTTCGTTAATTAATTAATTAATTAATTAACGCGACTGACAGGAGAATACGGTAATTGGGTGGCGAGGCTATACTGGAGATTACGGTAACGCTAACGTGGAGTGCGCGAATACCGCGGTTAATACGGTAATGGGGCTACCGTAATTACGCGTGTACAGGGACCCCATTAACCAGCCAGTGCTCTCCCAGTGCTCCCAGTAACCCTCCCAGTATCCCCAGTGCTCTCCCAGTGCTCCCAGTAACCCTCCCAGTATCCCCAGTAACCCTCCCAGTATCCCCAGTGATCCTCCCAGTGCGCCCAGTAACCCTCCCAGTATACCCAGTAACCCTCCCAGTATCCCCAGTGACCCTCCCAGTATCCCCAGTAACCCTCCCAGTATCCCCAGTGACCCTCCCAGTATCCCCAGTGACCACCCAGTGCCCTCTCAGTAATCCTCCCAGTAATCCTCCCAGTGCTCCCAGTAATCCTCCCAGTGCCCTACCAGTAACCCTCCCAGTATCCCCAGTACCCCAGTAACCAACCAGTGCCCTACCAGTAACCCTCCCAGTATCCCCAGTAACCACCCAGTGTGCCCAGTAACCCTCCCAGTATCCCCAGTAACCACCAGTGCCTTCCCAGTGCTCCCAGTAATCCTCCCAGTATCCCCAGTGATTCTCCAGTATCCCCAGTAACCAACCAGTGCTCCCAGTAACCCTCCCAGTGCTCCCAGTAACCCTCCCAGTATCCCCAGTAACCCTCCCAGTATCGCCAGTGACCACCCAGTGCCTTCCCAGTGCTCCAGTAACCCTCCCAGTGCTCCCAGTAACCCTCCCAGTATCCCCAGTAACCCTCCCAGTATCCCCAGTGACCACCCAGTGCCTTCCAGTGCTCCCAGTAACCCTCCCAGTGCTCCCAGTAACCCTCCCAGTATCCCCAGTAACCCTCCCAGTATCGCCAGTGACCACCCAGTGCCTTCCCAGTGCTCCCAGTAACCCTCCCAGTGCTCCCAGTAACCCTCCCAGTATCCCCAGTGACCTCCCAGTATCCCCAGTGACCCTCCCAGTATCCCCAGTGATCCTCCCAGTGCGCCCAGTAACCCTCCCAGTATCCCCAGTGACCCTCCCAGTATCCCCAGTGATCCTCCCAGTGCGCCCAGTAACCCGCCCAGTATCCCCAGTAACCCTCCCAGTATCCCTGGTGATCACCCAGTGCCTTCCCAGTGCTCCCAGTAACCCTCCCAGTATCCCCAGTAACCCGCCCAGTATCCCCAGTAACCCTCCCAGTATCCCCAGTAACCCACCCAGTATCCCCAGTAACCCCCCCAGTATCCCAGTGATCCTCCAGTGCGCCCAGTAACCACCCAGTGTGCCCAGTAACCCCCCCAGTATCCCCAGTAACCAACCAGTGCCCTCCCAGTAACCCTCCAGTATCCCCAGTGATCCTCCAGTGCGCCCAGTAACCCTCCCAGTATCGCCAGTGATCCTCCCAGTATCCCCAGTAACCAACCAGTGCCCTACCAGTAACCCTCCCAGTATCCCCAGTGATCCTCCCAGTTCGCCCAGTAACCACCCAGTGTGCCCAGTAACCCTCCCAGTATCCCAGTAACCACCCAGTGCTGCCAGTAACCCTCCCAGTATCCCCAGTAACCACCCAGTGCTCCCAGTAACCACCCAGTGCTCCCAGTAACCCTCACAGTGCTCCCAGTAACCCTCCCAGTATCCCCAGTAACCACCCAGTGCCTTCCCAGTGCTCCCAGTAACCCTCCCAGTATCCCCAGTAACCAACCAGTGCCCTACCAGTAACCCTCCCAGTGCGCCCAGTAACCACCCAGTGCCTTCCCAGTTCTCCCAATAATCCTCCCAGTGCTCCCAGTAACCCTCCCAGTATCCCAGTAACCACCCAGTGCTCCCAGTAACCCTCACAGTGCTCCCAGTAACCCTCCCAGTATCCCCAGTAACCACTCAGTGCTCCAGTAACCCTCCCAGTGCTCCCAGTAACCTTCCCACTATCCCCAATAACCACCCAGTGCTCCCAGTAACCCTCCCAGTATCCCCAGTAACCACCCAGTACCCTTCCAGTAACCACCCAGTGCCCTCCAGTATCCCCAGGGTGGGATGCTCAGACTGGTGTGGGGTCTCTATACTGGTTTGGGGTCTCTGTACTGGTCTGGGGGTCTCTGTACTGGTTTGGGGGTCTCTGTACTGGTCTGGGGGTCTCTGTACTGGTCTGGGACTGTTTATACTGGTCTGGGGGTCTCTGTACTGGTTTGGGGGTCTCTGTACTGGTCTGGGGGTCTCTGTACTGGTCTGGGACTGTTTATACTGGTCTGGGGGTCTCTGTACTGGTTTGGGGTCTCTATACTGGTCTGGGGGTCTCTGTACTGGTTTGGGGTCTCTGTACTGGTCTGGGGGTCTCTGTACTGGTCTGGGGTCTCTGTACTGGTTTGGGGGTCTCTGTACTGGTCTGGGACTGTTTATACTGGTCTGGGGGTCTCTGTACTGGTCGGGGGGTCTCTGTACTGGTCTGGGGGGTCTCTATACTGGTCTGGGGGTCTCTATACTGGTCTGGGGGTCTCTGTACTGGTCTGGGGGTCTCTGTACTGGTTTGGGGGTCTCTATACTGGTCTGGGACTGTTTATACTGGTCTGGGGGTCTCTGTACTGGTCGGGGGGGTCTCTGTACTGGTCTGGGTCTGTTTATACTGGTCTGGGGGTCTCTATACTGGTTTGGGGATCTCTGTACTGGTCTGGGACTGTTTATACTGGTCTGGGGGTCTCTATACTAGTTTGGGGTCTCTATACTGGTCTGGGGGTCTCTATACTGGTTTGGGGGTCTCTATACTGGTTTGGGGGTCTCTATACTGGTCTGGGACTGTTTATACAGAGTGGGAAGCGTGAGGGGGAAAGGGCGGGAAATGGGAGAGGAAAATTAAGGGAAATGTGAGGGGAAAATAAGGGAAACATGAGGGGAAATGGGAAGAAATATGAGGGGGAAAAGGAGGGAAATGGGAGGAGAAAATGGAGGGAAATGGGAGGGGGAAAGGGAGGGAAATGTGAGGGAATGGAGGGAAATGTGAGGAGAAATGGAGAGAAATGTGAGGGGAAAAGGGTGGGAAATGTGAGGGGAAATGGCGGGAAATGTGAGGGGAAATGGAGGGCAACCTGAGGGGAAATGGCAGGAAATGTGAGGGGGAAATGGAGGGAAATGGAGGGGGAAAGGGAGGGAAATGTGAGGGGAAATGGAGGGAAATGTGAGGGGAAAAGGGTGGGAAATGTGAGGGGGAAATGGAGGGAAATGTGAGGGGAAAATGGCGGGAAATGTGAGGGGAAATGGAGGGCAACCTGAGGGGAAATGGCAGGAAATGTGAGGGGGAAATGGAGGGAAATGGGAGGGGGAAAGGGAGGGAAATGGGAGGGGGGAAATGGCGGGAAACGTGAGGGGAAAATGGCAGGAAAAGTGAAGGGAAAATGGCGGGAAATGTGAGGGGAAAAGGGTGGGAAACGTGAGGAGAAATGGAGGGAAATGTGAGGGGAAAAAAGCGGGAAATGTGGGGGGACAAAATGGCGGGAAATGGGAGGGGAAAATGGCGGGAAATGTGAGGGGAAATGGCGGGAAATGTGAGGGGAAAAGGGTGGGAAAAGTGAAGGGAAAATGGCGGGAAATGTTAGGGGAAATGGAGGGAAACATGAGGGGGAAATTAAGGGAAATGGGAGGGGGAAAATGGAGGGAAATGTGAAGGGAAAATGGAGGGAAACATGAGGGGAAAATGGAGGGAAATGTGAGGGGAAAATAGCGGGAAGCGTGAGGGGAAAATGTGAGGGAAACATGAGGGGAAAGGGAGGGGAACGTGAGGGGGAAATGGAGGGAAATGTGAGGGGACAATGGAGGGAAATGGGAGGAGAAAGGGCTCAAAACGTGAGGGGAAAATGGTGAGAAAAGTGAAGGGAAAATGGCGGGAAATGTGAGGGGAAAAGGGAGGGAAATGTGAGGGGAAAAGGGTGGGAAACATGAGGGGGGAAAGGGCAGGAAATGGAGGGAAAATGGTGGTAAATATTGCCCCCCAATTCCTCAGGTGTCCCCTCCCGAAAATAAAGACCGGAGTCCTGGGGCTGCTGAAATTCTTTTATTTTGGAAGAGTTGCCAAAACTCTTTATTTTTTGGGGAGCTCCCAAAACTCTTTATTTTTGGGGGGTGCTCCCGGGGCCTTCACCCTCTTCTTCCTCCCCACCACAGGCGGCCTGGGGGACCCAAAAATGGGGGCTCAGCATCCCCAAAAATGAGGGAAAACCCCTCAAAATAAACGTGACCGGCCCAAAATCGCCGTCCACCCCCTCCCCCAACATTGAAACACCCCCCCCAAATTAAAGATCCTCTAATTAACGACCCTTAATGTAAAGATCCTCAAATTAAAGACCCCCAGTTAAACACAGCCCCGGGCAAAGACCACCAATTAACCCCCTACCCCCCCAAAATTAACCCCCCAAAGACCCCCCCCCAATTAAAGACCCCAAATTACCCCCCCCGATTAAAGACCCCTTAATTAACCCCAATTAAATCCCCCCAACTAAAGACTCACTGATGAAAGCCCCCAAAATAACGACCCCCCCAATCTACCTCCCCAATTAAAGACCCCCCAATTAACCCCCATAATGAGGCTTCCCCAATTAAGCCCCCTAATTAAACACCCTCCCAATTAAACTCCCTCCAATTAACCCCCCAAATAAAGACCCTCCAATGAATCCCCTAATTAAACACCCAGTTAACCCCCTCATTAACTCCCAATTAATAATCCTCAATTAAACCTCCCACTTAAAGACCCCCCCAAATTAAAGCCACTAATTACAGACCCCAATTAACCCCCTCATTAAATCCCCCAATTAATACTGCCCAATTAACCCCCCCAATCAAAGCCACTAATTACAGACCCCAATTAACCTCCTCATTAACCCCCCAATTAATAATCCTCAATTAAACCTCCCACTTAAAGACCCCCCCCAAATTAAAGCCACAAATTACAGACCCCAATTAACCCCCTCATTAAATCCCCCAATTAAACCTCCCAGTTAAAGACCCCCTCAATCAAAACCGCTAATTACAGACCCCAATTAACCCCCTCATTAAATCCCCCAATTAATACCCCCCAATTAACCCCCCAATCAAAGCCACTAATTACAGACCCCAATTAACCCCTTCATTAAATCCCCCAATTAAACTTCTCAGTTAAAGACCCCCCCAATCAAAACCGCTAATTACAGACCCCAATTAACCCCCCCCAATTAAATCCCCCCCCAATTAAAGCCCCCCCCTCACCATCCTGTGTCTCCATCACTGGGGCACTGTTGGGGGAGGGGGGGGAAGACAAAATTTAGGGGTGGGGGAGGGGGGGCTCTGGCTGACCCCCCTCCCCCCCCCCCCCCCAAATTTTGGGGACCCCCCCCCCCCAAAAATTTTGGGGACCCCTCCCCCCCCCTCCTAATTTAGGGAAAAATCCCCCCCAGGTTTTTTTTTGGGGTGGGGGGCTCCTTTTTTAACCCCACCCATCCAGCACCTCCCCCAGGTACCCCTGACACTCCCCCCGATTTTGGGGACCCCTCCCCGATTTTAGGGACCCCCCCAATGATTTTTGGGGTGCCCCCTTTTTTCCCCCCAAATCTTTACCCTCATCATCCCCCTCCCACCGTCCCCCCTCTGAGACCCCCCCAGGGACCCTCCCCAGGTACCCCTGACACTCCCCCCGATTTTGGGGACCCCTCCCCGATTTTGGGGACCCCCCCATGATTTTTGGGGTGCCCCTTTCCCCCCTTCCCCCAAATCTTTACCCTCATCATCCCCCTCCCACCGTTTCCCCTCCGAGACCCCCAGGGACCCTCCCCAGGTACCCCTGACACTCCCCCCGATTTTGGGGACCCCTCCCCGATTTTAGGGACCCTCCCATGATTTTTGGGGTGCCCCCTTTTTTCCCCCAAAATCTCCACTTTGCCCTCATCCCTTTACCCCTCCGAGACCCCCGGGGACCCTCCCCCAGACCCAGGGGTGCCTCCCCCCAACTTGTACGGCCCCCCCCCCGATTTTGGGGACCCCTCCCCGATTTTAGGGCCCCCCACGGATTTTTGGGGTCCCCCCTCACCCCAAATCTCGAGCTTGCACTTGGTCAGGGCCTCCCCCACCTCCCACCATCCCCCCTCCAAGACCCCCAGGGACCCTCCCCAGGTACCCCTGACACTCCCCCCGATTTTGGGGACCCCCCCCACGATTTTGGGGACCCCCCCTGGATTTTTGGGGTGCCCCTTTTTTCCCCCCAAATCTCCGCTTTGCCCTCATCCCTTCACCCCTCCGAGACCTCCAGGGACCCTCCCCAGGTACCCCTGACACTCCCCCCGATTTTGGGGACCCCTCCCCGATTTTGGGGACCTCTCCCCGATTTTGGGGACCCCTCCCCGATTTAGGGACCCCCCCTGGATTTTTGGGGTGCCCCTTTCCCCCTCACCCCCTCCCAAATCTCCACTTTACCCTCATCAACCCCCTCCCAAAGTCCCCCCTCCGAGACCCCCAGGGACCCTCCCCCAGACCCAGAGGTGCCTCCCCCCAACTTGTGCGGCCCCCCCCATTTTGGGGACCCCTCCCCGATTTTGGGGACCCCTCCCCGATTTCGAGGACCCCTCCTGGATTTTGGGGACCCCCCCATGATTTTTGGGGTTCCCCTTTTTTCCCCCCAAATCTCCACTTTGCCCTCATCCCTTTACCCCTCTGAGACCCCCAGGGACCCTCCCCAGGTACCCCTGACACTCCCCCCGATTTTGGGGACCCCTCCCCGATTTTAGGGCCCCCCTCTGGATTTTTGGGGTGACCCCTCACCCCGAATCTCGAGCTTGCACTCGGTCAGGGCCTCCCCCACCTCCCACCATCCTCACTCCGAGACCCCCAGGGACCCTCCCCAGGTACCCCTGACACTCCCCCCGATTTTGGGGACCCCTCCCCGATTTTGGGGACCCCTCCCCGATTTTAGGGACCCCCCCTGGATTTTTGGGGTGCCCCCTCACCCCGGATCTCGAGCTTGCACTCGGTCAGGGCCTCCCCCACCTCCCACCATTCCCCTTCTGAAACCCCCAGGGACCCTCCCCAGGTACCCCTGACACTCCCCCCGATTTTGGGGACCCCTCCCCGATTTTGGGGACCCCTCCCCGATTTTAGGGACCCCTCCTGGATTTTTGGGGTCCCCCTCACCCCGGATCTCGAGCTTGCACTCGGTCAGGGCCTCCCCCAGCTCGTTGATGGCCCGACAGCTGTAGGTGCCGCCGTCGAAGGGTCCCGGCTTGCGGATCAGCAGGGTCAGGACCCCCTGGCTGTGCCGGGCCAGGAACCGGGGGTCCTCCCCGATGGCCACCTGGTTCTTCAGCCACACCACCTTGGGCTGGGGAGGGGGCGCAGAGGGCTCAGGGGAACCCCAAAATCCACCCCAAAACAGCCCTGAAACAGCCACACCTCGGGGTGGATCCATAACCCCCAAAATCCACCCCAAAAACGACCCCCAAAGTGACCCCCACACCTGGATCTTCAGCCACACCACCTTGGGCTGGGGAGGGGGCACAGAGGGGTCAGGGGAACCCCAAAAACACCCCAAAAACACCCCAAAACAGCCCCAAATCAGCCAGAACTTGGGGTGAACCCATAACCCCACTAGGGCGCCCCAAAATCCACCCCAAAAACGACCCCCAAGGTGACCCCCACACCTGGATCTTCAGCCACACCACCTTGGGCTGGGGAGGGGGCGCAGAGGGGTCAGGGGAACCCCAAAAACACCCCCAAAACACCCCAAAACATCCAGACCTGGGTCTGAATCCACCCCCTGTTTATGGGCTGAGTGACCCCCCCAAATCCACCCCAAAACCGACCCCCAAAGTGACCCCCACACCTGGATCTTCAGCCACACCACCTTGGGCTGGGGAGGGGGTGCAGAGGGGTCAGGGGAACCCCAAAAACACCCCAAAACCAGCCCCAAAACAGCCCCAAAATTCACCCCAAAACCAGCCCAAAATCAGCCAGACCTTGGGGTGGATGCATAACCCCCCTGGGATGAGTAGGGAGCCCCCCAAATCCACCCCAAAATCCACCCCAAAAACGACCCCCAAGGTGACCCCCACACCTGGATCTTCGGCCACACCACCTTGGGCTGGGGAGGGGGCGCAGAGGGGTCAGGGGAACCCCAAAATCCACCCCAAAAACACCCCAAAACAGCCCCAAATCAGCCAGACCTTGGGGTGAACCCATAACCCCACTAGGGCGCCCCAAAATCCACCCCAAAAACGACCCCCAAGGTGACCCCCACACCTGGATCTTCAGCCACACCACCTTGGGCTGGGGAGGGGGCGCAGAGGGGTCAGGGGAACCCCAAAATCCACCCCAAAATCAGCCCCAGACCTTGGGGTGCCCCTGGCTGGCTCAGTTGAGACCCCAAAACTCACTCCAAGACCCCCAAACCTTCACCCAGGACCCCCAAACCTTCACCCAGACCCCCCTGGGACTCTCAAACCCACCCCAGGACTCCCCTGGGACCCCAAAACCCACCCTAGGACCCCCAAACCTTCACCAGACCCCCCAAACTTTCCCCCAGACTCCCCTCAGACCCCCAAAACCCACCCCAGGACACCCTGGGACCCCCAAAACCCACCCCAGGACACCCTGGGACCCCCAAAACCCACCCCAGGACCCCCAAACCTTCACCCAGACTCCCTAAACCTTCACCCAGACCCCTCTGGGACCCCCCAAATCCCCCCCAAACCCCCCCCCCCCAGACCTTGGGGTGCCCCCGGACGGCGCAGTTGAGGGCGGTGGAACATCCGGGGGACCCCAAAACCCACCCCAGGACCCCCAAACCTTCACCCAGGACCCCCAAACCTTCACCCAGACCCCCCTGGGACCCCCAAACCCACCCCAGGACTCCCCTGGGACCCCAAAATCCACCCCAGGACACCCCTGGGACCCCCAAAACCCACCCTAGGACTCCCAAACCTTCACCCAGGACCCCCAAACCTTCACCCAGACCCCCCTGGGACCCCCAAAACCCACCCCAGGACACCCCTGGGACCCCCAAAACCCACCACAGGACCCCCAAACCTTCACCCAGGACCCCCAAACCTTCACCCAGACCCCTCTGAGACCCCCAAAATCCACCCCAGGACCCCCAAACCTTCACCCAGACCCCCCTGGGACCCCCCAAAATCCCCCCAGACCTTGGGGTGCCCCCTGACTGCGCAGTTGAGGGCGGTGGAATATCCAGGGGACCCCAAAACCCACCCCAGGACCCCCAAACCTTCACCCAGGACCCCCAAACCCACCCCAGGACACCCCTGGGACCCCCAAAACCCACCCTAGGACTCCCAAACCTTCACCCAGACCCCCCAAACCTTCACCCAGGACCCCCAAACCTTCACCCAGACCCCCCTGGGACCCCCAAAACCCACCCCAGGACACCCCTGGGACCCCCAAAATCCCCCAGGACCCCCAAACCTTCACCCAGCACCCCCAAACCCACCCCAGGACACCCCTGGGACCCCAAAATCCACCCCAGGACCCCCAAACCTTCACCCAGACCCCTCTGAGACCCCCAAAAATCCCCCCAGACTTTGGGGTGCCCCTGGACGGCGCAGTTGAGGGCGGTGGAACATCCAGGGGACCCCAAAACCCACCCCAAAACCCACCCCAGGACCCCCAAACCCACCCCAGGACACCCCTGGGACCCCCAAAACCCACTCCAGGACCCCCAAAATCCACTCCAGGACCCCCAAACCCACCCCAGGACACCCTCTGGGACCCCCAAAACCCACCACAGGACCCCCCAAACCTTCACCCAGGACCCCCAAACCTTCCCCCAGACCCCCTTGGGACCCCCAAACCTTCCCCCAGACCCCCCTGGGACCCCCAAAACCCGC
Organism: Pyrocephalus nanus; assembly: GCA_038380795.1. Lineage (NCBI taxonomy): Eukaryota > Metazoa > Chordata > Aves > Passeriformes > Tyrannidae > Pyrocephalus > Pyrocephalus nanus. The sequence continues at coordinate 35,309 of JAWZSU010000098.1, forward strand.
CCCAGGACCCCCAAGCCTTCACCCAGACCCCCCAAACCTTCACCCAGACCCCCCTGGGACCCCCAAACCTTCACCCAGACCCCCCAAACCTTCACCCAGACCCCCCTGGGACCCCCAAACCTTCACCCAGACTCCCCAAACCTTCACCCAGACCCCCCTGGGACCCCCAAAAATCCCCCCAGACCTTGGGGTGCCCCCTGACTGCGCAGTTGAGGGCTGTGGAATATCCGGCCACGGCGCTCCGATCCACCAGGGGGGTGAGGAATTGGGGGGCCGAGCGGAAATCGTGCTCCTGGTACTGGGGGGGCTTCAGGCGCAGCTCTGGGGGGGAGAAAAAGGGGGTACGGGGGGAGTTGGGGGCACCCAAACCCCCCCAAATCCCCCCAAATCCCCCCAAATCCCCCCCAAACCACAAACAACCCCAAACCTCCCCTGAATCCCCCCTAAACCCCCTCGAATCCCCCCAAATCCCCCCAAAACCCCCTCAAATCCCCCCAAATCGCTTCAAATCCCCTCGAATCCCCCCAAACCCCCTCAAATCCCCCCAAATCCCCCCAAAATCCCCCCAAATCCCCCCAAATCCCCCCAAAATCCCCGCTAATCCCCCCAAATCCCCCCAAACCCCCTCAAATCCCCTCAAATCCCCTCGAATCCCCCTAAAATCCCCCAAATCCCCCCCAAAATCCCTTCAAATCCCCTCAAATCCCCCCCAAACCCCCATGAAACCCCCTCGAATCCCCCCGAATTTTGGGGTACCGGCTTAGGGGATGCGGGCCGTGTTGCTGGACAGCCCGGGGGTGTCGCTGAGCCCGCACAGGGACCCCCCAAATCCCCCCAAATCCCCCCCAACCCCCCCCAAAACCCCATTAAATCCCCTCAAACCCCATTAAACCCCCCAAACCCCCTCCTAATTTTGGGGTACCGGCTTTGAGGATGCGGGCCGTGTTGCTGGACAGCCCGGGGGTGACCCCAAACCCCCCCAAACCCCCCAAAATCCCCCCAAAATTCCCCCAAAACCCCATTAAATCCCCCCATAACCCCCCCAAACCCCATGAAACCCCCTCAAATCCCCCCGAATTTTGGGGTACCGGCTTTGGGGATGCGGGCCGTGTTGCTGGACAGCCCGGGGGTGTCGCTGAGCCTGCACAGGGACCCCCCAAACCCCCCCAAATCCCCCCAAAACCCCCCCAAACCCCCCCCAAACCCCGTCAAAGCCCCCCAAATCCCCCCGAATTTTGGGATACCGGCTTTGGGGATGCGGGCCGTGTTGATGGACAGCCCGGGGGTGTCGCTGAGCCCGCACAGGGACCCCCCAAATCCCCCCAAATCCCCCCCAACCCCCCCCAAAACCCCATTAAATCCCCTCAAACCCCATTAAACCCCCCAAACCCCCTCCTAATTTTGGGGTACCGGCTTTGAGGATGCGGGCCGTGTTGATGGACAGCCCGGGGGTGTCGCTGAGCCCGCACAGGTTCTCGCTGAACACCCTGAACAGGTACTCGTTGCCCATCACCAGCTCCGACACCGTGCAGCGAGTGGGGCGGTTGTGCTCGTACACCGTGAACCACTCCTGGGGGGACGGGAATTTGGGGGGGTTTGGGGGGGGGTTGGAGGGGTTTAGGGGGGATTTGGGGGGATTTGAGGGGGTTTGGAGGGGGTTTGGGGGGGATTTGGGGGGATTTGAGGGGGTTTAGGGGGGTTTAGGGGGGATTGAGGGGGATTTGGGGCCGGTTGTGCTCGTACACCGTGAACCACTCCTGGGGGAGGGGGAGGAAATTTGGGGGGGGTTGGGGGGGTTTGGGGAGGTTTGGTGGGGTTGGAAGGGGTTTATGGAGGGTTTGGGGGGATTTGGAGGGGAATTTGGGGCCGGTTGTGCTCGTACACCGTGAACCACTCCTGGGGGGGGGGAGGAGGAAATCTGGGGGGGTTTGGGGGTTTTGGAGGGGTTTAGGGGGGTTTAGGGGGGATTTGGAGGGGTTTATGGGGGTTTGGGGGGAGCTGAGGGGCAAAGGAGGGGATTTGGGGGGGTTTGGAGAGGGTTTAGGGAGGGTTGGGGAATAAAAAATGGGGCGGTTTGGAGGGGTTTGAGGGGGTAAAAGGAGGAGGTTTGGAGGGTAAAAGGAGGGGGTTTGGGGGCAGTTTGGGGGTCTGGGGGTTCATTTTTGGATGCGGGGTTGCTGGGGGGGGTTGGGGGGGGTCTGATTTTGGGGTGTGTCCCCCCTGTCCCCCTCACCATGGTCCTCTTGTCGGCCTTCATGACGGTGTAGCCCGTGATCTCGGCGTTCCCATCGTCCTCAGGGGGCTCCCACTCCACCAGGGCGTTGAACCCCCAAACCTCCTTCACCTGCACGTTCTTGGGGGGGCCGGGACGTTCTGGGGGGGGCAAAAACCTCAGGGACCCCCCCTCGGGACTGAGACACCCCCAAAACACCCCCAAAAATACCCCAAAACTGCCCTAAAGTACCCCCAAAATACTCCAAACTATCCAAAAATACCCCCAAACCAGCCCTAAAATACCCCCAAAATACCTCAAAATAGAAAAAAATACTCCCCAAAATACCCCAAAACACCCCCAAAAGACCTTACACCAAAATACCCCCAAAATAACCCAAAATACCCCCAAAACATCCCAAAAATACATCCAAAAAAACCCAAAATACCCCACACCAAAATATCCCCAAAATACCCCCAAAACACCCCAAAAATACCCCCAAATTACCCCAAACTAACCCAAAACACCCCAAGCCATAGTACCCACAAATTACCCCAAAGAGACCCCCAAAACAGCCTCAAAATACACCAAAACTGCCCTAAAATCTTCCCCCAAACCTCCTTCACCTGCACGTTCTTGGGGGGGTCGGGACATTCTAGGGGGCGGGGGGAACCTCAGGGACCCCCCCCAAAGAGAGAAACCCCCAAAATGCCCAAAAACCCAAAGTACCCAAAAAACCCCCCCAAAAATACCTCAAAAAAAAACCCAAAAAACAAAAAACAAAACAAAACAACAAAAACAAAACAAAAAAAAATACCACCAAAAATACCCCAAAAATAAAAAAACATATGCCCAAAATACCCCAAAACATCCCCAAAATACCCCAAAACACCCCGAAAATACCCCACACCAAAATACCTTCAAAATAACCCAAAATACCCCCAAAAGAACCCCAAAACACCCTCAAACACCCCCAAAAGACCCCACACCAGAATAACCCCAAAAGAACCCCAAAAGAACCCCAAAAATACCCCCAAATTACCCCAAACTAACCCAAAACACCCCAAGCCAAAATACCCACAAATTACCCCAAAAAGACCCCCAAAACAGCCTCAAAATACCCCAAAACGTCCCCAAAATATCCCAGTGCTCCCAGTGCCCCATCCCAGTGCTCCCAGTGCCCCATCCCAGTGCTCCCAGTGCCCCATCCCAGTGCTCCCAGTGCTCCCAGTGCCCCATCCCAGTGCTCCCAGTGCTCCCAGTGCTCCCAGTGCCCCATCCCAGTGCTCCCAGTGCTCCCAGTGCCCCATCCCAGTGCTCCCAGTGTTCCCAGTGCCCCATCCCAGTGCTCCCAGTGCCCCATCCCAGTGCTCCCAGTGCCCATCCCAGTGCCCATCCCAGTGCTCCCAGTGCCCCATCCCAGTGCTCCATCCCAGTGCTCCCAGTGCTCCCAGTGCCCCATCCCAGTGCTCCCAGTGCTCCATCCCAGTGCTCCCAGTGCTCCATCCCACTGCCCCATCCCAGTGCTCCCAGTGCCCCATCCCAGTGCTCCCAGTGCTCCCAGTGCTCCCAGTGCTCCCAGTGCCCCATCCCAGTGCTCCCAGTGCCCATCCCAGTGCCCATCCCAGTGCTCCCAGTGCCCCATCCCAGTGCTCCCAGTGCTCCATCCCAGTGCTCCCAGTGCTCCATCCCACTGCCCCATCCCAGTGCTCCCAGTGCCCCATCCCAGTGCTCCCAGTGCTCCCAGTGCCCCATCCCAGTGCTCCCAGTGCTCCCAGTGCCCATCCCAGTGCTCCCAGTGCTTCATCCCAGTGCTCCCAGTGCCCCATCCCAGTGCTCCCAGTGCCCATCCCAGTGCTCCCAGTGCCCCATCCCAGTGCTCTCAGTGCTCCATCCCAGTGCTCCCAGTGCCCCATCCCAGTGCCCCATCCCAGTGCTCCCAGTGCTCCCAGTGCCCCATCCCAGTGCTCCCAGTGCCCCATCCCAGTGCTCCAATTGCTCCATCCCAGTGCCCCATCCCAGTGCTCCCATTGCTCCATCCCAGTGCCCCATCCCAGTGCTCCCAGTGCCCCATCCCAGTGCCCCATCCCAGTGCTCCCAGTGCTCCCAGTGCCCCATCCCAGTGCTCCCAGTGCTCCCAGTGCTCCCAGTGCCCCATCCCAGTGCTCCCAGTGCTCCCAGTTACCGACGACGCGCAGTTTGATGGTGGCCGTGTCCCTCATGCCCTCGATGGCCAGGTCCATCTCGTACTGGCCGGAGTGGCCGCGCGTGGCCGAGCGGATGAAGAAGACGCTGTCGCGCTCCGACGTCCGCACCGCCACGTCCTGCGGCAGGGCCACGCCCCCTTTGGTCCACGTCACCTGGGGGCGGGGCTTACCCTGCGGGAGGGGGTGGAGTTAAATAGGAGGACACGCCCACTTTAATTTACCATGTGGAGGGGCTTACACTGGGGCAAATGGGGTGTTAATGAGATGGCCACGCCCCCTTTCGTCCACGTCACCTGGGGGCGGGGCTTACCCTGCGGGAGGGGTTAATTAGATGGACACACCCACTTTTAATCATCTGTTAACGGGGCTTGTCCTCAGTGGGCGGGGCAAAGCGGGTGTTAATGAGATGGCCACGCCCATTTTAATTCACCTAGGGGTGGGGCTTACCCTGCTTGGGGGAGGGGTCAATGAGGTGGACACGCCCACTTTTATTCACCTGTGGGTGAGGCTTACATTGGGGGAAGGGGAGGAGTTAATGAGATGGACACGCCCATTTTAATTCACCTGGGGGCGGGGCTTACAGTGCAAAGCAGGGGGCGGAGCTAATGAAATGGACACGCCCCCTTCCGTAGACGTCATTTGGGGGTAGGGCCTACATGGTTGGGGGGAGGAGTTAATGAGATGGACACGCCCCCTTTGGTCAGGTCATATGGGGTGGGGCTTACTCTGGATTGGGGAGGGGTTAAAGAGGTGGACACGCCCACTTTAATTTACCTGGGGGCGTGGCTTACCCTGTTTTGGGGGGGTTAATGAGGTGGACACGCCCACTTTAATTTACCTGGGGGCGGGGCTTACCCTGGTTGGGGGGGTTTAATGAGGTGGACACGCCCACTTTCATTTACCTGGGGGCGTGGCCATGTCACCTGGGGGAGGGGCTCTCCCAGGGGGCGGGGCAAAAGGGTGGTTAATTAGTTGGACACGCCTACTTGTCACCTCGGGATGTGACTTGTCCCGAGGGGGGCGGGGCAAAAGGGTGGTTAATGAGGTGGACACGCCCACTTTCGTTCATTTTGGGGGCGTGGCTACCTCTATTGGGGCAAGGCTATGTCACCTGGGGGCGGGGCTTGTCCTGAGGGGGCGTGGCTTGTCGGGAGGGGGCGTGGTAAGGGAGTAGTTAATCCCATGGGAACACTCATTTTCATTCACCGGGGGCGGGGCTAATCCTACGGGGCGGGGCTATGTCAGCTGTGGGAGGAGCTTGTTTTGGAGGGGGCCCCCCATCTCTGGGTGCTTCCCCCCTTTTGGGTGCCCCCCCCAAAATTTGGGGTCCCCCCCTGTGTCCCCCCCCTCACCTGGAAAGGGATGATGAGGTTCTCCTGCTCCCCAATTTTTGGGGTGTCCCCCCCTTTTCTGTGTCCCCCCTCCATTCTCTGGGTGTCCCCCCCATTTTGGGTGCCCCCCCCACCTTTGGGTGCCCCTCCCAAATTTGGGGATCCCCCCACCCCTCACCTGGAAGGGGATGACGAGGTTCACCTGCTCCCCCACTTTCCTGACATAGGTTTGTCTCAGGTGCCGGGGCAGGCGGATTTTGGGGCGCTCTGGGGGGGGGGGGTAAATTTTGGGGGGGTGTCAGTGGGGCAGGGACAGCCCCCCACCCCACATTTGGGGTCCCCACCCTGGTTTAGGGTCCTCACCCAAGATTTTGGGGTCCCCCACCCTGGATTTAGGGTCACCCACCCCCAGTTTTGGGGTCCCCAACCCCGAATTTGGGGTCCCCACCCCTGGTTTTGGGGTCCCCACCTCTAATTTTGGGGTCCTATCACCAGTTTTGGGGTCCCTAACCCCGAATTTAGGGTCCCCCCCATGTTTTTTGGGTCCTCACCCCCGATTTTGGGGTCACTCACCCCGGATTTGGGGTCCCTCACCCCCAGTTTTGGGGTTCTTATCCCCGGTTTTGGGATTCCCCCCACGGTTTTAGGGTCTCAATCCTCGATTTTGGGGTTCCTATCCCCAGTTTTAGGGTCCCTAACCCCGAATTTAGGGTCCACCACCCCCAGTTTTGGGGTTCCTATCCCCGGTTTTGGGATTCCCCCCATGGTTTTAGGGTCTCAATCCCCCATTTTGGGGTCCTATGCCCCGTTTTGGGGTCCCTCACCCCGAATTTTGGGATTCCCTCCATGGTTTTAAGGTCTCAATCCCCCATTTTGGGGTTCCTATCCCCAGTTTTGGGGTCCCCCACCCCCAGTTTTTGGGTCCCTATTCCCGGTTTTGGGGTCCCCAACCCCGAATTTGTGGTCCCCACCCCTGGTTTTGGGGTCCCCACCCCTAATTTTGGGGTCCCTAACCCCAAATTTGGGGTTCCTATCCCCAGTTTTGGGGGTCCTATCCCCGGTTTTGGGATTCCCCCCATGGTTTTAGGGTCTCAATCCCCCATTTTGGGGTTCCTATCCCCAGTGTTGGGGTCCCCTACCTCCAGTTTTGGGGTCCTCACCCCAGATTTAGGGTACCCCACTCCCAGTTTTGGGGTTCCTATCCCCAGTTTTGGGGTCCCTAACCCCGAATTTGGGGTCCCCACCCTTGGTTTTGGGGTCCCCCCATGGTTTTAGGGTCCTTTAACCCGGTTTTGGGGTCCCCCCACCCGCAGTTTTGAGGTCCCCCCATGGTTTTAGGGTCTCCACCTCTGGGTTTGGGGTCCCCACCTCCAGTTTTGGGGTCCCCACTCCCGGTTTCAGGGTCCCCACCCCAGTTTTGGGGTCCCCACCCCAGTTTTAGGGTCCCTAACCCCGGTTTTGGGGTTCCCCTCCCCATATTTTGGGATCCCCCCATGATTTCAGGCCCCCCCTCCCCCATATTTTGAAGTCTCCCCCCCCCATATTTTGGGGTTCCCCCCCCCCATATTTCGGGGTGTCCCCTCTATATTTTCGGGTCTCCCCCCCCCATATTTCGGGGTCCCTTCCCCCACGTTTTGGGGTCCCATCCCCCATATTTTGGGTTCCCCCCCATATTTCGGGGTCCTTTAATCTCATATTTCAGGGGTGTCCTCCCCCATATTTCATGGGTCCCTTCCCCCAATTTTTAGAGTCCCTTTTCCCAAATTGTGAAATGTCTCTTCACCATATTTTGGGGTCTCTCCCCTCCGAATTTTGGGGTCCCTTCCCCCATATTTTGAGGTCTCCCCCCCCCCCCATATTTTAGGGTCCCTTCCCCCCTCTTTCGGGGTCCCTTTCCCCCCCCATATTTTGGGGTGCCGAGCCGGGGGTCTCACCCACGATCTCGCGGATGGTGACGGGCTGGGCCATGGTGGCCGGGGGGCTCCTGCCCGCGATGTTCACGCCCACCACGCGGAACAGAAGCTTCTCCCCCGTGGGCAGCCCCCGCACCGTCAGCCCGCAGCGCTCCACGGGCTCCGTGTTCGCGGGGATCCACGTGGAGTCTGGGGGGGGGGAAAGGGGGGGGTTTAAAAACCTGGGGGGCTCAAAAACCCGGGGGGAAATGGGGCTGAAAAACCCAGGGGGAAATGGGGCTGGGGGGGCTCAAAAACCCGAGGGGGGCTCAAAAACCCGGGGGGGGCTCAAAAACCCGGGGGGGGCTCAAAAACCCGGGGGGAAATGGGGCTGGGGGGGATTAAAAAACCAGGGGGGAAATGGGGCTGGGGGGGCTCAAAAACCCGAGGGGAAATGGGGCGGGGGGGGATTAAAAAACCAGGGGGGAAATGGGGCTGGGGGGGCTCAAAAACCCGAGGGGAAATGGGGCGGGGGGGGATTAAAAAACCAGGGGGGAAATGGGGCTGGGGGGGCTCAAAAACCCGAGGGGAAATGGGGTGGGGGGGGATTAAAAAACCAGGGGGGAAATGGGGCTGGGGGGGCTCAAAAACCCGAGGGGAAATGGGGCGGGGGGGGATTAAAAAACCAGGGGGGAAATGGGGCTGGGGGGGATTAAAAAAACAGGGGGGAAATGGGGCTGGGGGGGCTCAAAAACCCGAGGGGAAATGGGGCTGGGGGGGATTAAAAAACCAGGGGGGAAATGGGGCTGGGGGGGATTAAAAACCCGAGGGGAAATGGGGCGGGGGGGGATTAAAAAACCAGGGGGGAAATGGGGCTGGGGAGGATTAAAAAACCAGGGGGGAAATGGGGCTGGGGGGGCTCAAAAACCCGAGGGGAAATGGGGCGGGGGGGGATTAAAAAACCAGGGGGGAAATGGGGCTGGGGGGGCTCAAAAACCCGAGGGGAAATGGGGCGGGGGGGGATTAAAAAACCAGGGGGGAAATGGGGCTGGGGGGGCTCAAAACCCGAGGGGAAATGGGGCGGGGGGGGATTAAAAAACCAGGGGGGAAATGGGGCTGGGGGGGATTAAAAAACCAGGGGGGAAATGGGGCTGGGGGGGCTCAAAAACCCGAGGGGAAATGGGGCTGGGGGGGATTAAAAAACCAGGGGGGAAATGGGGCTGGGGGGGATTAAAAACCCGAGGGGAAATGGGGCGGGGGGGGATTAAAAAACCAGGGGGGAAATGGGGCTGGGGAGGATTAAAAAACCAGGGGGGAAATGGGGCTGGGGGGGGCATTGATGCCCCTCAATGTTTCAGGGTCCCTCCTCCGGGTTTTGGGGTGTTCCGCCCCTATTTTGGGGTCCCCCCATAATTTGGGAGCCCCCTCCATAACTTTGGGACCCCCCACTCACCTCCCTCTCCCCAATACCCCACCAGGTACCCTCTCAATGCCCCCCCACATTTCAGGGTCTCCCTCTGGTTTTGGGGTGCTCCCCTTCATATTTTGGGGTCCCCCCCATATTTTGGGGTCCCCCCCATACTTTGGGAACCCCCCCAAACATTTTGGGGCCCCCCACTCACCCCCTTCCTTGCAGTACCCCACCAGGTACCCCCTCAATGCCTCCCCACATTTCAGGGTCTCCCCCTGTTTTTGGGGTCCCCCCCCACAATTTGAGGTCCCCCCCATATTTTGGGGTCCCCTCCCATATTTTAGGACCCCCCAAATATTTTGGGGCCCCCCAGTCACCCCTCTCTCCCCAGTACCCCACCAGGTACCCGCTGGATGCCCCCCCCCATTTCAGGGTTCTCCCTCTGATTTTGGGGTGCTCCCCTCCATATTTTGGGGTCCCCTCCCATATTTTGGGGTCCCCCCCCATATTTTAGGACCCCCCCAAATATTTTGGGGCCCCCCACTCACCCCCTTCCTTGCAGTTCCCCGTCAGGTAAGCACTCGATGCCCCCCCACATTTCAGGGTCTCCCTCCGTTTTTGGGGTGCTCCCCTAAATATTTTGGGGTCCCCCCCACATTTTGGGACCCCCCTAATATTTTGGGGACCCCCACTCACCCCCTTCCTTGCAGTACCCCACCAGGTACCCCCTCAATGCCCCCCCACATTTCAGGGTCTCTCCTCAACATCTCCCCTCCTCCTCCATAATTTTGGGGGTCCCTCCCCATATTTTGGGGTCTCCCCCATATTTTGGGGTCCTCCCCATATTTTGGGACCCCCAAATATTTTGGGGACCCCCCACTCAGCCCCCTCTCCCCAATACCCTACCTTGATGTCCCTCCGTGAATCACAGACCCTACAGGGATTTGGGGTCCCTTCCCTGGGTTTTGGGGTGTTCCCCCCCCACAATTTGGGGTTTCCCCCACATTTTGGGGTCTCCCCCATATTTTGGGGTCCTCCCCATATTTTGGGACCCCCCAAACATTTGAGGACCCCCCCCTCACCCCCCTCTCCCCATTACCCCACCAGGTACCCCCTCGATGCCCCCCCACACATTTCAGGGTCTCCCCACGTTTTTGGGGTGCTCCCCTTCATATTTTGGGGTCCCCTCCCATATTTTGGGGTCCCCCCCATAATTTTAGGACCCCCCCAATATTTTGGGGCCCCCACTCACCCCCTTCCTTGCAGTACTCCACCAGGTAGCCGTCGATGCCCCCCGCCCCGATGCGCTCGGGCGGGCGCCACTTGAGCGTGGCCGTCGTGTCCGTCACGTCCTCCAGGGCCAGGTGGGTGGGTTCGCTCGTGGGGGGCTGCGGGGGGGACCCCAAAAATCACCCCCCGCACCCCAAAAATGGGAACACCCCGAAACCTCCCCCATCAGAACCCACAGAACCCCCAAAATCTGACCGGGACCCCCCAAAACCTGTCCAGGACCCCAAAAAATTCCCCACCCCACAAACACCAGGTGGGTGGGTTCGCTCGTGGGGGCTGCGGGGGGGACCCCAAAAATCACCCCCCTGCACCCCAAAAATCCTAAACCCACCCCAGAGACCCCCCTTAACTCACAGACCCCCCCAAACCTGACCAGGACCCCCCAAAACCGTGACCAGGACCCCCCAAAACTCCCCCACCCCACAAGCACCAAGTGGGTGGGTTCGCTTGTGGGGGCTGCTCCCCCACACCCCCAAAACTCCCCCAGGACCCCCAAATCCATTCCAAGACGCCCAAATCCCCCCAAATCCTCCCCAAATCCCCCCAAATCTCCCCCAAATCCCCCCAAAATCCCCCCAAAATCCCCTCAAACCCCCCCAAATCCCCCCCCAAATCCCCCCCAGATCCACCGATGGGCATGAAGGGCTGGGAATTGGGGCTGGGGGTTGAGACCCCCCTGGATCCTACAGGACCCCCGAAACCCCCCCAAATCCCCCCCCCCCAAATCCCCCCAAAACCCCCCAAATCCCCCCAAATCCCCCCAAACCCCCCAAATCCCCCCCAAATCCCCCCCAAATCCCCCAAAATCCCCCCAAATCCCCCCCAGGACCCCCCAAATCCCCCCAGACCCACCGATGGGCATGAAGGGCTGGGAGTTGGGGCTGGGGGCCGAGACCCCGATGGCGTTGACGGCGAAGACCCTCATCTCGTACAGGACCCCCAAATCCCCCCAAATCCTCCCAAAATCCCCCAAATCCCCCCCAAACCCCCCAAACCCCCCCAAAATCCCCCCCAAAATCCCCCCCAAATCCCCCCCAGACCCACCGATGGGCATGAAGGGCTGGGAGTTGGGGCTGGGGGCCGAGACCCCGATGGCGTTGACGGCGAAGACCCTCATCTCGTACAGGACCCCCAAATCCCCCCAAAACCCCCAAAACCCCCCCAAAATCCCCCCAAAAATCCCCCAAATCCCCCCAAATCCCCCCAGACCCACCGATGGGCATGAAGGGCTGGGAGTTGGGGCTGGGGGGCCGAGACCCCGATGGCGTTGACGGCGAAGACCCTCATCTCGTACAGGACCCCCTCGATCATCCGCGTGGACTCGAAGGTGGGGCCGGGCACGACCTCGAAGTTGAGCTTCATCCACCGCATGGAGCCCTTCTTCTTCCGCTCCACCAGGTAACCTGGGCAGGTGAGGGGGACAGGTGGGACAGGTGGGACAGGTGGGACAGGTGAGATGGGAACAGGTGGGACAGGGACAGGTGGGACAGGTGGGACAGGTAAGATGGGGACAGGTGAGATAGGTGGGACAGGGACAGGTGTGACAGGTGAGATGGGGACAGGTGAGATGTGGACAGATGTGACAGGTGGGACAGGGACAGGTGGGACACATGGAGCCCTTCTTCTTCCGCTCCACCAGGTAACCTGCAGGTGGGACAGGTGGAACAGGGAGAGGTGCCACAGGTGCCACAGGTGCCAGGGGTGTCTCACCTGTGACAGGCTGTCCCCTGTTGTACTGGGACAGGTGACAAGGAGAGGGACAGGTGACACAGGTGACACAGGTGACACAGGTGACACAGGTGACAAGGACAGGTGCCACAGGTGACAGGGACAGGTGACACAGGTGCCACAGGTGCCAGGGGTGTCTCACCTGTCACGGGCTGTCCCCTGTCGTACTGGGACAGGTGCCAAGGACAGGTGACACAGGTGACACAGGTGACACAGGTGACAAAGGTGCCACAGGTGCCACAGGTGACAGGTGACACAGACGACACAGATGACACAGGTGACACAGGTGACACAGGTGACACAGGTGACAAGGACAGGTGCCACAGGTGCCAGGGACAGGTGACAGGTGCCACAGGTGCCAGGGGTGTCTCACCTGTGACGGGCTGTCCCCTGTCGTACTGGGACAGGTGCCAAGGACAGGGACAGGTGACACAGGTGACACAGGTGACACAGGTGACAGGTGACAGGTGCCACAGGTGACAGGTGACACAGGTGACAGGTGCCACAGGTGACAGGTGACAGGTGACACAGGTGACAGGTGCCACAGGTGACAGGTGCCACAGGTGCCAGGGGTGTCTCACCTGTGACAGGCTGTCCCCTGTTGTACTGGGACAGGTGACAAGGACAGGGACAGGTGCCAAGGACAGGGACAGGTGACACAGGTGACACAGGTGACACAGGTGACAGGGACAGGTGACACAGGTGCCACAGGTGCCAGGGGTGTCTCACCTGTCACGGACTGTCCCCCGTTGTACTGGGACAGGTGACAGAGGTGACAAGGACAGGTGACACAGGTGACAAAGGTGACAGAGGTGACACAGATGACACAGGTGACACAGGTGACAGAGGTGACAGGTGCCACAGGTGCCACAGGTGACATTACCAGGGGTGTCTCACCTGTCACGGGCTGTCCCCCGTCGTACTTGGGGGGCTCCCAGGCCAGCACGGCCCAGTCCTCGCCCACCGAGGTGACACGAACGGCCTCAGGGGGGTCGGGCACGTCTGGGGGACACAGGAGGGGACACAGCTGGGCATGGGGGACACGCCCGGGGGGCGCCCATGGGTGTCCCCAGGTGTGTCCCCAGGTGTGTCCCCATGTCCCCACATCCTACAGGTGTGTCCCCATGTCCCCAGGTGTGTCCCCACGTGTGTCCCCACGTGTGTCGCCACCTGTGTCCCAATGTCCCCAGCTGTGTCCCCACCCCCCAGGTGTGCCCAGGTGAGTGTCCTTACCCATGACCCGGATGGTGATGGTGGCGGTGTCCCTCCCAGGTGTGTCCCCACCCCCCCAGGTGTGCCCAGGTGAGTGTCCTTACCCACGACATGGATGGTGATGGTGGTGGTGTCCCCCCAGGTGTGTCCTCACGTGTGTCGCCACATGTGTCCCCATGTCCCCAGGTGCCCCCAGGTGTGCCCAGCTGTGCCCAGGTGAGTGTCCTTACCCATGACCCAGATGGTGATGGTGGTGATGGCCCCCCCAGGTGTGTCCCCATGTCCCCAGGTGCCCCCAGGTGCCCCCAGGTGCCCCCAGGTGTGCCCAGGTGAGTGTCCTTACCCACGACGCGGATGGTGATGGTGGCGGTGTCCTCTCCGGCGGGGTTGGTGACGCGGATCTCGTACCTGCCCTCGTCGCTGCGCTCGGCGCTCTCGATGACGAAGCTGCTCAGCTCGTGCCTGTCCTCCAGCCGCACCCGCCCCTCCCGCGCCGAGAACTCCTGGGGACAGGAGGGGACAGGTGGGGACAGGTGGGGACAGGTGGGACAGGTAGGGGCAGGTGGGGACAGGTAGGGCCAGGTGAGAACTCCTGGGACAGGTGGGGACAGGTGGGGACAGGTGAGGACAGGTGAGAACTCCTGGGACAGGTGGGGACAGGTGGGGACAGGTGAGGACAGGTGAGAACTCCTGGGACAGGTGGGGACAGGTGGGGACAGGTGGGGACAGGTGAGGGACAGGTGGGGACAGGTAGGGACAGGTGAGAACTCCTGGGACAGGTGGGGACAGGTGGGGACAGGTGGGACAGGTGAGGGACAGGTGGGGACAGGTAGGGCCAGGTGAGAACTCCTGGGACAGGTGGGGACAGGTGGGGACAGGTAGGGGACAGGTGGGGGCAGGTGGGGACAGGTGAGACACTTGGGGACAGGTGGAGACAGGTGACAACACCTGGGACAGGCGTGGACAGGTGGGGACAGGTGGGGACAGGTGGGACAGGTGGGCAGAGATGCCGGGGGGGTCCCAGGGTGACACAGAGGGGGGCTCAGGGTGACAGGGGGGGGTTCAGGGTGACACTGGTGACACTGGGGGGTCCCAGGGGGTCTCACCTGGCCGTCCTTGGTCCAGGTGACGGTGGGCAGGGGCTCCCCCGAGATGGGCACGGGGGGTGACACAGGGGTGACACAGGGGTGACACAGGGACACTGGGGTGGCACAGGGACACTGGGGGGGCTCAGGGTGACACAGGGGGGTCCCAGGGGGGTCCCAGGGGGTCTCACCTGTCCGTCCTTGGTCCAGGTGACGGTGGGCAGGGGCTCCCCCGAGATGGGCACATCGAGCCTCAGTTTGTTCCCGGCCACCACCACCAGCGTGTTCTCCGAGTCCCGCCCCGAGCAGTCCAGGTGGATCTTGGGGGGCTCTGGAGGGGGGCAGAGGGATGGCACCGGCCCCCCCTTGGTGTCCCCTCCCCATTTTTAATGGCCACTCCCTCTTTTCAATGGCCCCTCCCCCTCCTTGATGTCCCCTCCCTATTTTCAATGTCCCCTCCCCCCTTTTCAATGGCCCCTCCCCCTCCTCACTGTCCCCTCCCCTTTTCAATGGCCCCCTCCCCCTCCTCACTGTCCCCTCCCCCTTTTCAGTGTCCCCTCCCCCTTTTCAGTGTTCCCTCCCACTTTTCACTGTCCCCTCCCCCTTTTCAATGTCCCCTCCCCCTCTCTGTCCCCTCCCCCTCACCTTGTTTTGGGACGTACTCGACCTTGATCTCTGGGGGGGAGGAGGGGAGGAAAAAAAGGAGGGGAGGGGTCAGTGGGGGAGGGGGCGCCCCCTAAGATCACCTCCTCGGTGACGTCACGACCCCCCTGTGACGTCAGAGACCCCCAAAGACCTCCCCGTGGTTTCAGAAACCCCCCAGGGACCTCAGAGACCCCAAACCCCCAGTGACGTCAGAGACCCCAAACCCCCTCCCAGTGACGTCAGAGACCCCCAAAATCCCCCAGTGACGTCAGAGACCCCAACCCCCCCAGTGACGTCAGAGACCCCCCTGAAACCCCCCCCAGTGACGTCAGAGACCCCCCTGAAACCCCCCCAGTGACGTCAGAGACCCCAAACCCCCCCCAGTGACGTCAGAGACCCCCCTGAAACCCCCCCCAGTGACGTCAGAGACCCCCCTGAAACCCCCCCAGTGACGTCAGAGACCCCAAACCCCCCCCAGTGACGTCAGAGACCCCCCTGAAACCCCCAGTGACGTCAGAGACCCCAAAATCCCCCCAGTGACATCAGAGACCCCAAAGACCCCCCCAGCCCCTGACAAGAGCCCCTGCAAAGCCCCCCCCAGACACCCCAAAGCCCCTCTAAATCCCCCCAAACACCCCCAACAACCCCCAAAATCCCCAAAGCCCCCCCAAAATCCCCCCAAAGCCCCCCCAAAGCCCCTCCAGACCCCCCCAAATCCCCCCTGCCCTCCCAAATCCCCCTCCAAACACCACCTAAATCCCCTCCAGACCCCCCCAAATCCCCCCAAATCCCCCCTGCCCTCCCAAATTCTCCCCAAATCCCTCCCAAACCCCCCCAAATCCCCCCCAAATCCCCTCCAGACCCCCTAAATCCCCCAAACCCCCCCAAATCCCCTCCAGACCCCCCAAACCCCCCAAATCCCCCCAAACCCCACCGAGGAAGTTGAGCTTGGCCGAGAGGGTGAGGGCGTATCCGTCGGGCACGAAGGTGTAATCCCCCTCATCCTCGGGTCTGACGTCATCAATCACCAGCTTGTGGATCCTGGGGGGGGCACGGGGGGGTCACCCAAGGGACCCCCCGACCCCCCTCGAGACCCCCAAACCCCCCCTGAGACCCCCAAACCCCCCCGAGACCCCCAAATTCTCCCCCCCATCCCCCCAAAATCATCCTCGGGTCTGACGTCATCAATCACCAGCTTGGGGATCTTTGGGGGGGGGGACACGGGGGGGTCACCCAAGGGACCCCCGACCCCCCTCGAGACCCCCAAATCCCCCCTGAGACCCCCAAACCCCCCCTGACACCCCCAAATCCCCCCCACCAAAAAATCCCCCCCCTCTCCTGGGGTGCTCATGGTGGATCGAATGGGGGGGGGTCTCCCAGGGACACCCCCCAAGACCCCCACGGGTGACCCCAGGACCCCTCAAGACCACCAGGGGTGATTCCAGGACCCCCCAAGACCCCCCAAATTCCCCAGAGGTGCCTCCAAGACCCCCATTAACCCCTCCCAACCTCCCCTCCCCATTTTTGAGGGGTCCTGGGGGGTCCCCCAGGCCCTGACCTGCCGCTGTGGGTGATGTGGCACCTCCAAGACCCCCCAAAAACCACCCCAGGTGCCCCCAAGACCCCCATGAGCTCCTCCAAGACCCCCAAGAAACCCCCAGATGCCTCCAAGACCCCCCAAATTCCCCAGAGGAGCCTCCAAGACCCCCCATTAACCCCTCCAAAACCCCCCCCAGACCCCTCAATCCCCAAATTTGGGGGGCTCCCCTGAGCTGGGGGGGTTTAAGGGGGCTCGGGGGGGCTCAGGGGGTCTCAGGGGGGGCTCAGGGGGGTCCCTGATCTGCCGCTGTGGGTGATGTGGCACCTCCAAGACCCCCCAAAAACCACCCCAGGTGCCCCCAAGACCCCCATGAGCTCCTCCAAGACCCCCAAGAAACCCCCAGATGCCTCCAAGACCCCCCCAAATTCCCCAGAGGAGCCTCCAAGACCCCAAGAGATGCCCCCAAGACCCCCAGGGGCACCTCCAAGACCCCCCAAATTCCCCAGAGGAGCCTCCAAACCCCCCATTAACCCCTCCAAACCCCCCCCGACCCCTCAATCCCCAAATTTGGGGGACCCCCCGAGCTGGGGGAGCTCAGGGGGGCTCAGGGGGGCTCAGGGAGGGATTAGAGGGGGGTTCAGGGGATCTCAGGGGGGCTCAGGGGGGTCCCTGACCTGCCGGTGTGGGTGATGTGGATGCGCTTGCTGGGCTGGACCCCCCAACACCCCAGACCCCTCAATCCCCAAATTTGGGGGGGTCCCCCCCGAGCTGGGGGGGTTTAGGGGGGCTCAGGGGGCTCAGGGGGGCTCAGAGGGGCTCAGGGGGGATTGGGGGAGCTCAGGGGGTCTCAGGGGGGGTGCTCAGGGGGTCCCTGACCTGCCGGTGTGGGTGATGTGGATGCGCTTGCTGGGCCGGACCCCCAACCCCTCCAACCCCCCAGACCCCTCTTAACTCCCCCCATCCCAAATTTGGGGGGTCCCCCTGAGCTAGGCGGGCTCAGGGGGGGCTCAGAGGGGCTCAGGGGGGCTCAGGGGAGCTCAGGGGGGCTCGGGGGGGCTCAGGGGGGCTCAGGGGGGGGTCTCAGGGGGGCTCGGGGGGGCTCGGGGGGGCTCAGGGGTGTTCAGGGGGGCTCAGGGGAGCTCAGGGGGGCTCAGGGGGGCTCAGGGGGGGGCTCAGGGGGGTCCCTGACCTGCCGGTGTGAGTGATGTGGATGCGCTTGCTGGGCCAGACCCCCCAACCCCTCCAACCCCCC
>JAWZSU010000099.1:0-51578 GCA_038380795.1 Pyrocephalus nanus
CCAAAAAACCCCTGACCCCACAGCCCCCCCCCCCAAAAACCAGCGGGGATCTCAAAAAGGATCGGTGTGTCCGAGCGCTGCTCTCGTCTCCATGACCATATAAGGGGTACAGGAGTTCATGGAACCCCCCCCATCTCACTCCACCCCCCCCGTGACTTCCCCACAGACCCCACGCGTGACTCAAAACCCTCCCCCCCCTCCCCCAAAAAGAGGCTTTGACCTCCCACGACCACCCCCCCCCCCGACAATCGGGACCCTCCAGGGGGGTCGCCACTTCCATCGGGGGAACCACAACAACCCCTTAACCCACCCTAAGGGGAGCCCGGGTTTAACTTAGGGCACCCCAATAATCCCCCCCCCACCCCAGGGGCACCCTAAACCCCTAAAACCCTCGTGAACCCCCCCCAAAAAAAACCCCAAAACAAGGTTTTTCCCCCAAAAACTCCCCCGTGACCCCCAAAGGGGGGGGAAACGATAACACCCCCCCCCATTCCCACTCCACGGGCTCCCCCAAATTTCATCTCCGTGGGGGGAAGTGGTGGGGAAGGGGGGGAAGGGGGAAGGGGGGGGAAGGGGGTGCGCGCGCGCCGCCCCTCCCCCCACAGGAAGCCCCGACCGCCCCTCCCCCACCGGGAAGTGGCCGCATTCCGAGCATTTTTAGAGGGTTTTTAAGCGAAGGAAGAGAAGGGGGGGGAAAGGGGGGGGGGTGTCCCCTTCATCCGTGACCCCCCCCCCTCCCCACGAGACACACCCCAAAACCCGCTCATCCCGTTAAGGGACCCCCCCCCCCAAAAAAAACCCAAAAACCAGACGGAAAAAGGGGGCTCTGTGTGTGTTGGGGGGGGGGGGAACACAAGAGGTGGTCGAACCACGTGGTGCGCGCGGCCCAACTCCCCCCCTTTCAACCCCACAACCCCCTCCCCCACATCCCCCCCAAAAAACCCCACCCCCTAGAAGGGTTTGAGGGGTGGGGTTTGCCCCCCCTACCCCCCCCTAGAATTGAAAACCCGCCCCACCCCCCCCTTCCCTCAGCGCTCCACGCTGGCGCTTTCGCGTTTTTCTCCCTTTTTTGTCCCTCCCGGCGCCCGTCGCGAGGTGGGGCGGGGCGGGGCTTAGCTTGGCCCCGCCCCCCCTTTACCCGTGAGGAGGCCGCAGGGTCCTCCCGCCCTCCGCGCGCGCTTGGGCGGGAAACGCCTCAACCACCACCCCCCCCCCCCTTCCTTCCTTCTCCCTTCCCTCTCCCTCACCCCTTCCCTTCCCTTCCCCCCGCCGCTCTCACCGTGATGTTGGCGAAGGTCTTGCCGGGGGCCGCGGCCCACACGGCGGGGGTGTCTCGGTAGCCGACGATGGCGGCGTCCTGGCAGGTGCCGTCCGCCAGCAGCGTCTCCACGTAGGGCGCCCACCCGCTCATGGCGGCGGCGGCGGCGGGCGGGGCGGGGCAGGGGGTGGGCGGGGCCTGCCGCACGGGGGAGGAGGGGTTAGGGGGGGCGGGAAGAGGGGAGGGGCGGGGTCCCGGTCTGCGCGCGTGCGGCGGCGCCTGCGCGGTGCGAGCGGGCTGGCCCGGAGGGGGAAGCGGCGGCGGCGCCGCCGCGCGCGGGGGGTTTTCATAAGGGCACGGCGGGGGGCGGGGCTTGGGGAAGGGGCGGGGTTTGAGAGGGAGGGAACGCCCCTTTTTTCGCTGCCCCCCCCCCCCCACTCCCCTCACGGAGCGGAGCGCGGGAATCGGGATGTGAGGGGAGGGGGGGGGGTCGATCGCGACCCTTCTCCCGTCATCGCGACCCTTACCCCGTTATCGCGACATGCCCGGTGTGTGTCCCCTCTTCCCCCTCCTCATTGTGGCCCGCTCCCCCCCACTCCCCTCACGGAGCGGAGCGCGGGAATCGAGGTGTGAGGGGAGGGGGGGGGGGGGTCGATCGCGACCCTTCTCCCGTCATCGCGACCCTTCCCCGTTATCGCGACATGCCCGGTGTGTGTGTCCCCCCTCTCCCCCCTCTCCTTTTATCGCGACCGCCTCCTGTTTATTTGGAGCCCCCCCCCCCCTCGCTGGGCCCACTCCCCACTTTCTCTCGACCACCCCCCCCCACTTTTATTTCCACCACCCCCCACTTTTATTTCCACCACCCCCCACTTTTATTTCCACCACCCCTCACTTTTATTTCCACCACCTCCCACTTTTATTTCCACCACCCCCCACTTTTATTTCCACCACCTCCCACTTTTATTTCCACCACCCCCCACTTTTATTTCCACCACCCCTCACTTTTATTTCCACCACCTCCCACTTTTATTTCGACCCCCCTCGCCCACATTTTTTTTCTGAAACCCCCCCCCTGATTCTGAACCCTCCCCCCAGGTTATTCCGACCCTCCCCCCCCCCTCAGGTTATTCCGACCCTCTCCCCCCCCCTTCCTTATTGTGCCCCCTCCCCGTTATCGCCATATCGCGATAGCCCCTACCCCTTATAACGAAGCCCCCTCCCCTTTTATCGATCCCCTCCCCCTCCCCCCACACGGCGACCCCCCCGGTGTTTTGTGACAAATTCCCCCCCCCCCTTTCCATCTTTATCGCGACATGTTATCGCGACCCCCGACCCTCGCTGGGACCCCCCACGGATGGGGGGGGGGATCGGGAGGGTAATTGTGGGTCTGGGGGTGCGGGACCCCCCCGCCCCTCCCCCCGTTTGACTCAGCCAGCCCCGGGCGGGACTTTCCGGGTGGGGGGGGGGGGGGGAGGGGAGGGAGGAGGGGGGGGAGGGGCCGGCGGTTTCACTTCCTGCCCCGGGTGGGGGGAGGGGACCCGCGGCTGATGAGGGGGTTGGGGGGGAGGGGAGAGGAGACCACGATGTCGGGGATCCCCCTCCCCCCCCATTAAGGGGGGTAGAGGGGGCCACGACCCCCAAAGAGGGAGGAGGGGGGGGTGGAGAGGTTGGGGGTGTCTGTGCTGCCCCCTCCCCCCAAAAAAAAACCCAGCCAGACCCTCCCTCTTTCCTCCCCCTCCCCCCCCCCCCTCCTTGGTGAGAACTTCCCCGGGAAGTGGTCAGAGCCACCGCCCCTCCCCCCACCCCACTCCGCGGGGCCCACGGGGCTCATTCCCCTCTCCCCCCACCCCTGGGTGGGTCCTGGGTGTCCCTCCCCCCTCTCCTGACCCGTCTGGACCCCCCCCAAAAAATAATCCTGCGCCCCCCACCCCTGGGTGGGTCCTTAGTGTCCCCCCCACCCCTGGGTGGGTCCTGAGTGTCCCCCCACCCCTGGGTGGGTCCTGAGTGTCCCCCCACCCCTGGGTGGGTCCTGAGTGTCCCCCCCCTCCTCTCCTGACCCGTCTGGACCCCCCCCAAAAAATAATCCTGCGCCCCCCACCCCTTGGTGGGTCCTGGGTGTCCCCCCCACCCCTTGGTGGGTCCTGGGTGTCCCCCCCCTCTCCTGGCCCTTCTGGCCCCCCCCCCAAAAAAATAATCCTGAGCCCCCCACCCCTGGGTGGGTCCTGAGTGTCCCCCCCACCCCTGGGTGGGTCCTGAGTGTCCCCCCACCCCTGGGTGGGTCCTGAGTGTCCCCCCCCCTCTCCTGACCCGTCTGGACCCCCCCCCCAAAAAATAATCCTGCGCCCCCCCACCCCTGGGTGGGTCCTGAGTGTCCCCCCCCTCCTCTCCTGACCCGTCTGGACCCCCCCCCAAAAAAAATCCTGCGCCCCCCACCCCAAATTTGGCCGGTGCTGTTCCCCCAAAACCACCAGAAGGCGCCCCAGCCCCGCCCCCCACGCGTGACGGGGGAAGGGGAGGGGTAAGGGGGGGGGGGAGGGCTAAAAATAACCCCAAAATTTGGGGGGGGGGGTGTCACGAACACCCAGGGATCATTTTTTTGGGGGGGGGTCGCCCCTTTCCCACTCGGGGGGGGAGGGGATGAATTTGGCCACTTTGGGTGGGGGGGGGAGGGGATAAAAAATCCCAGGGACCCCCCCTGTGGGGGAGGGGAGGGTCCCCAAAGCACAGGCAGCCCCCTCCCCCCCCCATGAGTGGGACCCCCCCCCTTTCCCCTGGGTGGGGGGGAGGGGGGCTTTGAGGGGGGGGAGGGGCTTTGAGGGTGGGAGGGGCTTTGAGGAGGGGGGGGTCTTCATGGGAAAGACCCCCCCCCAAAATGATCCAACTGGACCCCCCCTCCCCAAGATTTTACAATCCCCCCACCCTCCAGGAGCCAACCAAAGACCCCTCCCCAAAATGATCCATCTGGACTCCCCCCTCAAGATTTTACAATCCCCCTCCCCACATCAAGACCAACCAAAGACCCCCCCCCAAAATGATCCAACTGGACCCCCCCCTCAAGATTTTACAATCCCCCTTCCCCCATCAAGACCAACCAAAGACCCCCCCTCAAAATGGCCCAACTGGAACCCCCCCACTCAAGATTTTACAATCCCCCCCCCTCCAGGAGCCAACCAAAGACCCCCCCTCAAAATGATCCAACTGGACCCCCCCCCACTCAAGATTTTACAATCCCCCTTCCCAAATCAAGACCAACCAAAGACCCCCCCCCAAAATGATCCAACTGGACCCCCCCCCCTTTAAGATTTTACAATCCCCCTCCCCACCAAGAGCCAACCAAAGACCCCCCCTCAAAATGGTCCAACTGGACCCCCCCTCAAAATTTTACAATCTCCCCACCAAGAGCCCCAACCAAAGACCCCTCCCCAAAATGGCCCAACTGGAACCCCCCCTCCCCAAGATTTTACAATCCCCCTCCCCACATCAAGACCAACCAAAGACCCCCCCCAAAATGATCCAACTGGACCCCCCCCTCAAGATTTTACAATCCCCACCAAGACCCCCAATCAAAGACCCCCCCCCAAAATGATCCATCTGGACCCCCCCTCCTCAAGAGGGTGTTGGAGAGGGGATTTGGGGGGATTTGGGGGTTTTAGAGGGGCCTGGGGGGAGGGGGGGGGGTTGGGTGGGTGTTTTTTGGGGCACCCCCCGAGGTTTTTGGGGGGGGGTTGGGTTTGGTGGGGTCAGGTTGGGGGTTTTTGGGTTTGGTTTGATTTATTGGTTTGATTTATTGGGGTTCATGGGGTCTCTGGGGGGGTTCATGGGGTCTTTGTGGGGTCTTCGTGGGGGTTCATGGGGTCTTTGTGGGGTTCATGGGGTCTTTGGGGGAGTTCATGGGGTCTTTGTGGGGTTCACGGGGTCTTTGTGGGGGTTTGTGGGGTCTTTGTGGGGTCTGTGTGGGATTCATGGGGTCTTTGTGGGATTCATGGGGTCTTTGGGGGGGTTTGTGGGGTCTTTGTGGGATTCAGGGGGTCTTTGTGGGGTTTATGAGTTCTTTGTGGGGTTCATGGGGTCTTTGCGGGGTTTATGAGTTCTTTGTGGGGTTCATGGGGTCTGTGTGGTGTTCATGGGGTTTTTGTGGGGGTTCATGGTTCTTTGTGGGGTTTCATGGGGTCTTTGTGGGGGTTTGTGGGGTCTTTGTGGGGGGTTCATGGGGTCTTTGTGGGGGTTTGTGGGGTCTTTGTGGGGTTTATGAGTTCTTTGGGGGGTTCATGGGGTTTTTGTGGCGGGTTCATGGGTTCTTTGGGGGGTTCAAGGGGTTTTTGTGGGGGGTTCATGGGGTCTTTGTGGGGGTTCATGGGGTCTTTGTGGGGGTTTGTGGGGGGTTCATGGGGTCTTTGTGGGATTCATGGGGTCTTTGTGGGGGTTTGTGGGGGTTTGTGGGGTTTTTGTGGGGGGTTCATGGGTTCTTTGGGGGGTTCAAGGGGTTTTTGTGGGGTTCATGGGGTCTTTGTGGGGGTTCATGGGGTCTTTGTGGGGGTTTGTGGGGTTTTTGTGGGGGGTTCATGGGGTCTTTGTGGGGTTCATGGGGTCTTTGTGGGGTTTATGAGTTCTTTGTGGGATTCATGGGGTCTTTGTGGGGGTTTGTGGGGTTTGTGGGGTTTTTGTGGGGGTTCATGGGTTCTTTGGGGGGTTCAAGGGGTTTTTGTGGGGGGTTCATGGGGTCTTTGTGGGGGTTCATGGGGTCTTTGTGGGGGTTTGTGGGGTTTTTGTGGGGGTTTCATGGGGTCTTTGTGGGGTTCATGGGGTCTTTGTGGGGTTTATGTCCCCCACCCCAAAAAAAGACCCACTCAGAGAGGACCCTTCCCAGGATCTGAGGCGCTTTTATCACCCCCCTCTTTGCATCCCCACAGTTAAATACCCCCTCCCCCAAAAAAAAGGGGTGCAGCCCCCTCCCCAAACCCCAAACCCCCCCTCCCCATCACGCTGAGGACCCCCCAGGAGCCCCCCCAGGAGCCCCCCCCTCGTCCTCCGCCTGCCGGAGCCGCTTCTTGGCCCGGATCTCGTTCATGGCCTCCTCGATGGAGCGAGTGTCCCGCTTGTTGGCCACCGGCACTGCGGGGAGGGGGCACGGGGAGAGGGTCAGGGGGGTGGGGGAATCCAGCAGGACCCCTCCCCTTCCACCCAGGACCCTCCCCTTCCACCCAGGACCCTCCCCTTCCACCCAGGACCCCCCCCTTCCACCCAGGACCCTCCCCTTCCACCCAGGACCCTCCCCTTCCACCCAGGACCCTCCCCTTCCACCCAGGACCCCTCCCCACCCATCCAGGACCCTCCCCTTCCACCCAGGACCCTCCCCTTCCACCCAGGACCCTCCCCTTCCACCCAGGACCCCCCCCTTCCACCCAGGACCCCTCCCCTTCCACCCAGGACCCCCCCCTCACCCTCCCCCAGGATCCCCATCATGGACCCCCCCCCATACACAGACAGGGAGCTCAAATATTTGGGGGCCACCCAAAATCCCCCCCAAAATGTCCAGGACATCCCCCCCCACCCCTTTCTTGGCGTTGTGACCCCCTCCCCAAATTCAGGACCCCTCCCCAAAACCAGGACCCCTCCCCAAATTCAGGACCCCTCCCCAAAACCAGGACCCCCCAAACTCACCACACCCATAGGCCTTGTTGGCCTCCATGGTGCGGGCGGCGGCTTTGGCGGCGTCCGAGCCAATCAGGTGCCGGTATTTGTCCTTGTAGTCGTTTGGGGGGCCCGGGGGGGCGGGGCCTCGCTCAAGCTCCGCCTCCTCCTGCTGCACCGCCAACTCCTGATTGGGAGGGGGGAGGGGTTATCAGCACGGAGCCCCGCCCACTTCAAACCAAGGGGAGGGGCCCGAACTTCCTGGCACACCCACAGAGGCCACACCCCTCCCGCCAAGCCCAGCATGAGCCCCGCCCCTTTAGACCCTGCCCCTTTAAGCCCCGCCCCACCCTTTTAAGCCCCGCCCCACGCTTTTAACCCCCACCCCGCCCTTTTAATCCCCACCATGCCCTTTTAAGCCCCGCCCCGCCCTTTTAAGCCCCGCCATGCCTTTTAAGCCCCGCCCCACCCTTTTAAGCCCCGCCCCGCCCTTTTAAGCCCCGCCTACCCGGAGGCGTCGCCGCTCCTCAGCCAGGGCCGGGTCCCACTCCTCGCCTCGCCGGTACGCGTCCAGCTCCTCGTCCGACGGCGCGAACTCCTGGGGACATCCCTGGTGTCACCTCCCCCTGTGCCACCTCCCTCTGTGTCACCTCCCCCTGTGTCACCTCCCCCTGTGCCACCTCCCTCTGTGTCACCTCCCCCTGTGCCACCTCCCTCTGTGTCACCTCCCCGTGTCACCTCCCCCTGTGCCACCTCCCTCTGTGCCACCTCCCTCTGTGTCACCTCCCTCTGTGCCACCTCCCCCTGTGTCACCTCCCCCTGTGTCACCTCCCCCTGTGTCACCTCCCCCTGTGCCACCTCCCTCTGTGCCACCTCCCTCTGTGTCACCTCCCTCTGTGCCACCTCCCCCTGTGTCACCTCCCCCTGTGTCACCTCCCCCTGTGTCACCTCCCTCTGTGCCACCTCCCCCTGTGCCACCTCCCCCTGTGCCACCTCCCCTCCTGTCCCTGGGGAAACCCAAAATGTCACCCCCTGTGCCACCTCCCCCACGTCCCTGGGGACACCCCCGGTGTCACTTCCCCCTGTGTCACCTCCCCTCCTGTCCCTGGGGACACCAAAAATGTCACCCCCTGTGCCATCTCCCCTCCTGTCCCTGGGGACATCCAGGGTGTCACCCACAGTGTCACCTCCCCCTGTGTCACCTCCCCCTGTGTCACCTCCCCTCCTGTCCCTGGGGACACCCAAAATGTCACCCCGTGTCCCCCCTGCCACCTCCCCTCGTGTCACCCACAATGTCACCCCCAGTGTCACCTCTCCTGCCACCTCCCCTCGTGTCACCCACAGTGTCACCCCCAGTGTCACCTCTCCTGCCACCTCCCCTCGTGTCACCCACAGTGTCACCCCCAGTGTCACCTCTCCTGCCTCCCTCCACGTTCCCCCCCCGTGTTCCCAGCACTCCTGGTGACATCCACAATTGTCCCCAACCCCCGTGTTCCCAGAACTCCTGGTGACACCGACAATTGTCCCCAACCCCCCTGTTCCCATCCCAGAACTCTTAGTGACATCCACAATTGTCCCCAACCCCCCTGTCCCCAGCACTCCTGGTGACATTCACAATTGTCCCCAACCCCCGTGTTCCCAGAACTCTTGGTGACACCGACAATTGTCCCCAACCCCCCTGTTCCCAAAACTCCTGGTGACACCGACAATTGTCCCCAACCCCCATGTTCCCAGCACTCTTGGGGACACTGACAATTGTCCCCAACCCCCGTGTTCCCATCCCAGACCTCTTGGTGACATCCACAATTGTCCCCAACCCCCCTGTTCCCAGACCTCTTGGTGACACTGACAATTGTCCCCAACCCCCCTGTTCCCATCCCAGAACTCTTGGTGACACAATTGTCCCCAACGTTCCCATCCCTCCTGGTGACATCCACAATTGTCCCCAACCCCCCTGTCCCCATCCCTCCTGGTGACATCCACAATTGTCCCCAACCCCCCTGTCCCCATCCCTCCTGGTGACATCCACAATTGTCCCCAAGGCCACCTTTTTGAACACCATCACGTAGCGATTGTCCTCGTCGTCCCCGAAGGAGAACGACGTCAGCCCGGCCACCTCGGCCACGTCGTGCCTGCAGGACAGGGGACACTGTCCCCAAATGTCCCCAACTGTCCCCAACTGTCCCCAAATGTCCCCAACTGTCCCCAACTGTCCCCAAATGTCCCCAAGGGGGGGTTTGGGGGTCCCTCCGGTCCCCCTGAGGGTCCTTGACTGTCCCAGGACGGAGCTGTCACACCCAGGGGTGCCCTCCCAGTGTCCACCAGCATTCCCAGTATCCTCCCAGTATCCCCCACATCTCCCCCAGTGCCACCAGTGCCCTCCCAGTGCCCTCCCAGTGCCCCCTCACTGCCCTCCCAGTGCCCCCCACATCCCCCCCAGTGTCCACCAGTGCCCCCTCAGTGCCCTCCACCAGCATTCCCAGTATCCCCCCAGTGCCCCCAACATCCCCCCCAGTGCCACCAGTGCCCTCCCAGTGCCACCAGTGCCCTCCCAGTGCCATCAGTTTCCCTCCCAGTGCCCTCCCAGTGTCACCAGCGACCCCCCAGTGCCCCCCCAGTGCCCTCCCAGTGCCCTCCCAGTGCCCCCTCAGTGCCCTCCCAGTGCCCTCCCAGTGCCCCCTCAGTGCCCTCCCAGTGCTACCAGTGCCACCAGTTCCCCCCACTGCCCTCCCAGTGCCCTCCCAGTGCCCCCACATCCCCCCCAGTGCCACCAGTGCCCTCCCAGTGCCACCAGTGTCCCCTCAGTGCCCTCCCAGTGCCACCAGTGCCCCCCCAGTGCCCTCCCAGTGCCCTCCCAGTGCCCCCTCACAGGATGCTCCTCTCGATCTTGTTCATGGGCTGGAAGCGGCGCCGGGGCTCCCCGCTGGCCTGGATGAACTGGGACACCTCCTGCTCCATCTGGGGGGATGGGTGGGGGGCACAGGGGAGGTCGGGAATTTTTTTGGGGATTGGGGGGAGAGGGAGAGGAAGGGGGGGAGGGGAAGGGGGGGGAGGAAGAACTCACCCTCTTCCTAAACTCGACTTTCTGGCGCTTCTCCTGCTCCTGCAGCTTCTTCACGCGAGCGGCTTGTTCTGATGGGGGGGGAAAAAAGGGGGGTGAGGACCCCGGGATTCCACAAAATCCCCCTTCCCAAAAAAAAACCCTAAAAACAGGGATGCGGGGGCGTGGCTTGAACAGAGGGGAGGGGCCTGCTGAGCTCCCCAGCCAATCAGCAAAGCGAAGGGGCGGCGCCATTAGAGGAGGGGGCGTGGCCAGCCGTGAGGGCGAAGGGCCGGGACGCGCCGCCCTCTCTCCCCTTCCCTCCCCACCCAGCCCAGACCCTCTCCCCGCCTTCCACCCCGCTCCTCCCGCCGCTCCTCGCCCTCTCGCCGCCCCCCGAGGCCCTCCCCGGTCCCGCTGACCCCGAGCCCGGCGCCGGGTCTCGCCGTCGGCGGCCGAGGGCGGCCGCTCCATGGAGCTCAGGATGGAGCCCAGCAGGTCCAGCTCCGCCATCTTGAGACGGGGCGGCGGCCACGCCCCCGCGCCGTGCTGCGTCATCGCGGAGAAGGGGGCGGGGCGTAGGGAGAAGGGGCGTGTTCTCCACATTTAAAGGGGCGGGGGCGTAGGGAGAAAGGGGCGTGTTCTCCACAATTAAAGGGGCGGGGCGTAGGGAGAAGGGGGCGTGTCCTCCACATTTAAAGGGGCCGCGTCCTCCCCTCCCTTCCTTCCCAAAAGAGTCTCCCCCCGTCCCCCTCCCCAAAAAAAAGCCCCCAACCCCCTCACACGCACACAACGTGTCACGTTTTTTTGTTGTTTGGTTTTTTTTTCCCGTTTCCTCGGTTTTTAATGGGACTTTGTACAAACAGCCCACAGGGGGCTGGGGGTGGGGGGTGGGTGGGGAGGGGGGCATGCGGGGCGGGGGGAGGGGCATGTGGGGAGGGGCGTGGGGTGGCTCTGCCCTTCCCCACCCCCCCCCCCCCCCCCTCCCCACGGACCCCCCTGGGGGATTCGGACCCACGGCAAAGCCTTGGGGGGGGGGGGGGGGGGGGGGGGGAAGGGAGTGGAGCCCCCCTGGGTCCCCCATGGGGGGTTTGGGGTGGGGAGGGGGGGAAATGGAGCCCCCCACGATGCTTGGGTGGGGGGTGGGAAAAGAGGGGGGGTCACGAGGCCAGGCCTCGTGTCTGTAAACTGTCCACCTCCTTGTTCTGCTTCAGCTCCTCCATCCTGGGGGAAAAAACAGGAATTTTGGGGTGGGAAAAGGGGAAAAAGGGGCAGTCAGGCTTTGCTGAGCGGTGTCATCTGTCCCCCCCTCCCCAAGCTCTCCAGGATTGTCACCCCAAATTTCCCACCACCCCAAAACCCCAAAACCCCTCGCACCGGTGGCGGCAGCGCCGCAGGAACCTCATGATCTTCCGGGCCGCCTGGTCCTGCTTGAGGGTGAGGAAGGTGCTCCTGGGGTCATTAAAAAAAATAAAAAAAGAATTAAAAAAAATTTAAAAAAATTTAAAAAATTTAATAAATAAATAAATAAATAAATAAATAAATAAATAAATTTAAAAAAATTTAAAAAAATTGAAAAATTAAAAAAATTTAAAAAATAAAAAAATAAAAAAATAAAGAAATAAATAAAAAATAAAATTAAAAAAAATTAAAAAAAAAATTAAAAAAATTAAAAATAAATCAATAAAAAATTTTAAAAAAATAAGAAAATAAAAAATAAAAAATTAAAAAATAATAAAAAAAGAAAAATAAAAAAACTAAAAAAAATTAAAAAAATAAAAATTTTAAAAAAATTTAAAAAATTTAAAAAAATTAAAAATAAATCAATAAAAAAAATTAAAAAATAAAAATAAAAAAAATAAAAAAATTTAAAAATAAAAAAAGAAAAATAAAAAATTAAAAAAAATAAAAATAAAAATTTAAAAAATTTAAAAAATAAAAAAAATAAAAAATATAAAAAATAAAAGAAAATTAAAAAATAAATAAATAAAAATAAAAATAAATAAATAAATATTTTAATAATTAAAAATAAATAAATAAATAAATTAAAAAAAAAAATTAAAAAAAAAATTAAAAAAAACAAAAATAATAAAAAAAAAGGGGGAGAGGGGAAGGCGAGCACTCCCAGCCCCGGTACCGGTGCTGCCGGAGGCTGCGGAAGCGCTGCTGGATCAGCACGGCCGCGCGCCGGCGCCGCTGGAAACGCTTCTGCTCCGCGTAGCTCCGGAACTTGCTCTGGATCAGGATGGCGGCCTGCGTCATCCGCTGGAACAGCGCGAACTGGGACAGGGGGGACACGGGGGGTGGCACTCAGCGCCCACAGGTCACAGTGCCCTGAACAGGGACCCCAGTGTCACCTTGGGGTCACCTCGGGGTCACCTCGGTGTCACAGTGCACCAAACAGGGACCCCAATGTCACCTCAGTGTCACCTCGGGGTCACAGCACCCTGAACAGGGACCCCAATGTCACCTTGGGGTCACCTCGGGATCACAGCACACCAAACAGGGACCCCAATGTCACCTCAGTGTCACAGGACCCCGAACAGGGACCCCAATGTCACCTTGGGGTCACCTCGGGGTCACAGCGCCCTGAACTGGG
Source organism: Pyrocephalus nanus (assembly GCA_038380795.1). Classification (NCBI taxonomy): domain Eukaryota; kingdom Metazoa; phylum Chordata; class Aves; order Passeriformes; family Tyrannidae; genus Pyrocephalus; species Pyrocephalus nanus. The sequence continues at coordinate 12,529 of JAWZSU010000099.1, forward strand.
GCCCCAGTGTCACCTCGGGGTCACCTCGGGGTCACAGAACTCCAAACAGAGACCCCAATGTCCACAGGACCCCAAACACGGACCCCAGTGTCACCTCGGGGTCACCTCGGTGTCACAGTGCACCAAACAGGGACCCCAATGTCACCTCAGTGTCACCTCAGTGTCACAGCGCCCTGAACTGGGACCCCAGTGTCACCTCGGGGTCACCTCAGTGTCACAGGACCCCAAACAGGGACCCCAATGTCACCTCGGGGTCACAACACCCCAAACAGGCACCCTGGGGTCACCTCGGGGTCAGAGCACCCCACACAGGGACCCCAATGTCACCTCGGGGTCACCTCAGTGTCACAAGACCCCAAACAGCCACCCTGGGGTCACCTCGGGGTCACCTCGGTGTCACAGTGCACCAAACAGGGACCCCAATGTCACCTCAGTGTCACCTCAGTGTCACAGTGCCCTGAACTGGGACCCCAATGTCACCTTGGGGTCACCTCGGGGTCACAGCACCCTGAACAGGGACCCCAATGTCACCTCGGGGTCACAACACCCCAAACAGGCACCCTGGGGTCACCTCGGGGTCAGAGCACCCCAAACAGGGACCCCAATGTCACCTCAGTGTCACAAGACCCCAAACAGCCACCCTGGGGTCACCTCGGGGTCACCTCGGGGTCACAACACCCCAAACAGCCACCCTGGGGTCACCTCGGGGTCACCTCGGGGTCACAGCACCCCAAACAGCCACCCTGGGGTCACCCTGTTGTCACAGCACCCCCCGATGCTCTCCCAACATCCAGGCACCCCCACCTCGAGGTCCCCCCCAAAAATCTGAGGGTACCCATTTATCCTGAGCCCCCCAACCCCAAAACGACCCCCCAAAAAACCCCAAAACTTATCCAGAGTCCCCAAGACAACCCCCCAAAACCCCAAAACTTATCCAGAGCCCCCCCAACCCCAAGACAACCCCTTGAACCCCAAAACTTATCCAGAGCCCCCCCCCACTCCCCCAAAACCCCAAAACTTATCCAGAGCCCCCCCCCCCCAAGACAACCCCCCAAAAAACCCCAAAACTTATCCAGAGCCCCCCCAACCCCAAAACAACCCCCCAAAACCCCAAAACTTATCCAGAGCCCCCAAGACAACCCCCAAAAAACCCCAAAACTTATCCAGAGCCCCCAAAACAACCCCCCAAAAACCCCAAAACTTATCCCGAGCCCCCTCCACACCCCAAAACCCCAAAACCCCCGGGGTGGGACCCCCACTCCAAATCCCCCCCCTCTTTTACCTTCAGAGCAATCCAGGTCAGCTTTTGGGGCAGAGACAGAGATTTAGGGGGGGGACCCAAAAAGGGGTGCCCAAAAAGGGGGTGCCAAGGGGGGGGATGCCAAGGGGGGGTGCCCAAGGAGGGGAGGGGAAGGTGGGGAGGGTTTTGGGGTCTTCACCCACCCCAGTACCTGCTTGTACTTGCGGTAGCAGCGCTGGATGACGGCGGCCGCCAATTCCTGCTGCTCCTTCAATCTACGGCCCTGAGGATGGGGGGACAAAAAAGAGAAAAAAAAAGAAAAAAAAAGAAAAAAAAGGAAAAAAAAAAAGAAAAAAAAAAAAGAAAAGAAAAAAAAGAAAAAAAAAAGAAAGAAAAAAAAAGAAAGAAAAGAAAAAAAGAAGAAAAAAAGAAAATAAAAGAAAATAAAAGAAAAGAAAAGAAAAGAAAAAGAAAAAAAAAAGAAAAAAAAAAGAAAAAAAAAGGAAAAAAGAAAAAATAAAGGAAAAAAAAAGAAAAAAAGAGAAAAAAAGAATAAAAAGAAAAAAAAGAAAAAAAAAGAAAAAAAAGAAAAAAAGAAAAAAGGAAAAAAAAAGAAATTAAAAGAAAATAAAAGAAAAAAAAAGAAAAAAAAAGAAAGAAGAAAGAAAAAAAAAGAAAAAAAAAAAGAAAGAAAGAAGAAAGAAAAAAAAGAAAAAAAAAAGGAAAAAAAAAGTAAAAAAGGGGAGGGGGGGTTAGCAAAGTTTTGGGGGGTTTTTTTGGGGGGAAAGGGGGGAAAAAAGGTGGGGGTTTTGGGGGGGCTTTTAGGGGGGGTTTTTGGGGGAAAAGGGGGGGGTTTTGGGGGGGTTTTTTGGGGGGGTTTTGGGGGGAAAAGGGGGGGGTTTTGGGGGGGTTTTTAGGGGGGTTTTTTTGGGGGGAGAAAAGGGGGGGGTTTTGGGGGGGTTTTTTGGGGGGGTTTTTGGGGGAAAAGGGGGGGGGTTTGGGGGGGTTTTTAGGGGGGTTTTTGGGGGAAAAGGGGGGGGGTTTTGGGGGGGTTTTTAGGGGGGTTTTTTTGGGGGGAGAAAAGGGGGGTTTTACACACCCGGTACTTGCGGAAGGCGCCCTGCACGAGGCGAGCGGCCTCGTAGAGCTCGTGCTGCTCCTGATCGCTGAGGGTCAGCAGGGCCACGGCCCCCCCCTCGCCACGAGAGCCCCCCGAGGCGTTCAGGAACTCGGCCCAGCCCACGGAGGGGGGGGGGGGGGGAGGTGGAGGGGGAGGGACCCGCTCGGGGACCCCCGGGGATCCTCGTGGGGTGGTCTCTGATCTGGGTTTGGGGAGGAAAAAAAGGGGGGGGGGAAATATGGGAGGGTTAGGGGAGACCCCCCCATGGGGGTATTGGGGGGGGAGAGGATGGGAGAGACCCCCAAACCACCACCCAGGGGGTTATTGGGGTGTCCCAGGAGTGAGAGGAGCCCCCCATGGGGGTATTTGGGGGTATTGGGGGGGGAGAGGATGGGAGAGACCCCCAAACCACCACCCAGGGGGATATTGGGGTGTCCCAGGAGTGAGAGGAGCCCCCCATGGGGGTATTTGGGGGTATTGGGGGGGGAGAGGATGGGAGAGACCCCCAAACCACCACCCAGGGGGATATTGGGGTGTCCCAGGAGTGAGAGGAGCCCCCCATGGGGGTATTTGGGGGTATTGGGGGGTAAAGGATGGGAGAGACCCCCAAACCACCACCCAGGGGGATATTGGGGTGTCCCAGGAGTCAGGGGATCCCCCATAGGGGTATTGGGGTGTCCCAGGAGCCAGGGGAGCCCCCCATGGGGGTATTAGGGGGGGTGTAGAGGATGGGAGAGACCCCCAAACCACCACCCAGGGAGATTTTGGGGTGTCCCAGGAGTCAGGGGAGCCCCCCATGGGGATATTGGGGTGTCATCAGGGCTTCCAAAATCACCGAGGGGACACCGAGGGGACACCGAGGGGCTGGGGAGGACACAGAAGACCCCACTCCCCTCCCAAATTCCCCTCGTGGGGACATCAGGGTGCCCAAAATCCCAGAGGGGACACTGGGGTGTCACAGGGCGTTAAGGGACATCCCCCAACCCCAAAAAGGGAACATCAGGGTGTCCAAAATCACTGAGGGGACACCGAGGGGCTGGGGAGGACACAGAAGACCCCACTCCCCTCCCAAATTCCCCTGGTGGGGACATCAGGGTGCCCAAAATCACTGAGGGGACACTGGGGTGTCACAGGGCGTTAAGGGACATCCCCCAACCCCAAACCCCAAAAAGGGAACATCAGGGTGTCCAAAATCACCGAGGGGACACCGAGGGGACACCGAGGGGCTGGGGAGGACACAGAAGACCCCACTCCCCTCCCAAATTCCCCTGGTGGGGACATCAGGGTGCCCAAAATCACTGAGGGGACACTGGGGTGTCACAGGGCATTAAGGGACATCCCAAAACCCCAAAAGGGAACATCAGGGCTTCCAAAATCCCAGAGGGGACACTGGGGTGTCACAGGGTGTTAAGGGACATCCCCCAACCCCCCAACCCCAAAAGGGGACATCAGGGCTTCCAAAATCACTAAGGGGACACTGGGGTGCCACGGGGCATTAAGGGACATCCCCCAACCCCAAAAAGGGAACATCAGGGCATCCAAAATCCCAGAGGGGACACCAAGGGGACACCGAGGGGCTGGGGAGGACACAGAAGACCCCCCTGTCCCCCCAAATTCCCCTGGTGGGGACATCAGGGTGCCCAAAATCACTGAGGGGACATCAGGGTGCCATGGGGTGTTAAGGGACAAAACTTCTCCCCCCCCAACCCCAAAAGGGAACATCAGGGCATCCAAAATCCCAGAGGGGACACCGAGGGGCTGGGGAGGACACAGAAGACCCTGCCTCCGTTGACACCCCCACCCACCCCACCCACCCCACCCACCCCACCCACGGGGGTGTTACCTGTGTGGGGTCACCGGGGGTCGGTCCACGCTCTCCAGGTAGGTGGCGAGCCAGGCCATGGCAGCGCTGAGACCCCCGGGGGGGGTCCCTGGGGTGCCCCCCTGTGTCCCCCCTGCTCCTCCCAGTGCTCCCAGTGCTCCTCCCAGTGCTCCCAGTGCCCCCCCCGGCGGCGCCTCCTGCTTGATGCGCTCGGGGGTGGCCTCGATGATTTGGCGTGCCAGCGTCACCACCTCGGCCTGGGGGGGACAGGAGGGGACAGTGGGGACCCCCCCTGTGTCCCCCCCACTCCTCCCAGTGCTCCCAGTGCTCCCAGTGCTCCCAGTGCTCCCAGTGCCCCCGGGGTGGCCTCGATGATTTGTCACGCCAGCGTCACCACCTCGGCCTGGGGGGGACAGGAGGGGACAGTGGGGACAGGAGGGGATAGTGGGGACAGTGGGGACAGTGGGGGGACAGTGGGGACAGTGGGGGGACAGTGGGACCACCCCCCTGGGTGTCACCCCCCCCCTCCCCATTTTGGGGGTCCCTGTTACCTGCAGGGGGTCCTCGGGGGGGCTGGGGGGACAGTGGGGACAGTGGGGGATAATGGGGACAGTGGGGACAGTGGGGACAGTGGGGGACAGTGGGGACAGTGGGGACAGTGGGGACAGTGGGGACAGTGGGGGGACAGTGGGGACAGTGGGGGATAATGGGGACAGTGGGGGATAATGGGGACAGTGGGGGACAGTGGGGGGACAGTGGGGACAGTGGGGACAGTGGGGGACAGTGGGGACAGTGGGGGGACAGTGGGGACAGTGGGGGATAATGGGGACAGTGGGGGATAATGGGGACAGTGGGGGACAGTGGGGACAGTGGGGGATAATGGGGACAGTGGGGACAGTGGGGACAGTGGGGGGACAGTGGGACCACCCCCCTCCCCATTTTGGGGTCCCCATTACCTGCAGGGGGTCCTCGGGGGGGCTGGGGGGCACGCCCACCCCCCAGGTCTCGTCCTCGGGGGGCCCGGGGGGGCCGGGGGGCAGCGGGACCGAGCTGGGACCCTCCGAGAGACCCGAGGGGGACGAGAGAGTGCTGGCAGTGCTGAGCCCTGGGGACAGGGGGACAGTTGGGGACAGTTGGGGACAGCTGGGGACATTTGGGGACAGCTGGGGACAGTTGGGGACATTTGGGGACAGGGGGGGACAGCTGGGGACAGTTGGGGACATTTGGGGACATTTGGGGACAGCTGGGGACAGCTGGGGACAGTTGGGGACAGTTGGGGACATTTGGGGACAGGGGGGGACAGCTGGGGACAGGAGGGGACATTTGGGGACATTTGGGGACAGCTGGGGACAGCTGGGGACAGTTGGGGACAGTTGGGGACATTTGGGGACATTTGGGGACAGTTGGGGATATTTGGGGACAGCTGGGGACAGTTGGGGACATTTGGGGATATTTGGGGACGGGGGGACAGCTGGGGACATTTGGGGGGCACAAAGAGGCACAGTGACAGGGCTTGGGGACATTTGGGGACACAAAGAGGCATGGGGACAGGGTTTGGGGACATTTTGGGGACATTTGGGGACAGGAAGAGCCACAGTGACAGGACCTGGGGACACTTGGGGACATTTGGGGACACTTGGGGGACACAAAGAGGCACAATGACAGGACCTGAGGACATTTAGGGGGCACAAAGAGCCACGGTGACAGGACCTGGGGACATTTGGGGACATTTGGGGACAGGAAGAGCCACAGTGACAGGACTTGGGGACACTTGGGGACATTTGGGGGGCACAAAGAGGCACGGGGACAGGACTTGGGGACACTTGGGGACATTTGGGGGGCACAAAGAGGCACGGGGACAGGACTTGGGGACACAAAGAGGCACGGGGACAGGAGACTGGACTTGGGGACATTTGGGGGCACAAAGATGCACAGGGACAGGGAGAGGGGACTTGGGGACATTTGGGGACACAGAGAAGAACGGGGACAGGACTTGGGGACATTTGGGGGCACAAAGACGCACAAGGACAGGGAGAGGGGACTTGGGGACATTTGGGGACACCTGGGGGACACACAGAGCCACAGTGACAGGACCTGGGGACACTTGGGGACACTTGGGGACATTTGTTCACACGTACCTGTGTCCGGGCTGGCTGAGAGCGGGGAGGGGACGCGCAGGCCGGGCTGGTGGCAGCGAGGGGACAGCGGTGACATCTGCAGCTCCTCCAGGCGGGTGGCCAGGGCCAGGTGGCCTCGGGCTCGTGCCAGGGCCAGCGGGAGCCGCCCCAGGGTGTCGGGGACAGCCAGAGCCCGCCGGTCCCAGCGGCACAACCGCTCGGCCACCTCCCGGTGCCCCAGGGCACACGCCCACATCTGGGGGGACACGGTGACACCAGTGTGTCACCACTGTCACCAGTGTCACCACTGTCACCAGTGTCACCAGTGTCCCTGCTCGGCCACCTCCCGGTGCCCCAGGGCACACGCCCACATCTGGGGGGACACGGTGACACCAGTGTGTCACCACTGTCACCAGTGTCACCACTGTCACCAGTGTCCCCATTGTCCCTGCTCGGCCACCTCCCGGTGCCCCAGGGCACACGCCCACATCTGGGGGGACACGGTGACACCAGTGTGTCACCACTGTCACCAGTGTCACCACTGTCACCAGTGTCACCAGTGTCCCTGCTCGGCCACCTCCCGGTGCCCCAGGGCACACGCCCACATCTGGGGGGACATGGTGTCACCAGTGTGTCACCAATGTCACCAGTGTGTCCCCAGTGTGTCCCCAGTGTGTCCCCAGTGTCCCCAGTGTGTCACCACTGTCCCCATTGTCCCCAGTGTATCCCCAGTGTGTCCCCAGTGTCCCCAGTGTGTCACCACTGTCCCCAGTGTGTCCCCAGTGTCCCCAGTGTCACCACTGTCCCCAGTGTCCCCAGTGTGTCCCCAGTGTCCCCAGTGTGTCCCCAGTGTCCCCAGTGTCACCACTGTCCCCAGTGTGTCCCCAATGTCCCCCCAGTGTCCCCAGTGTCCCCAGTGTGTCCCCAGTGTCCCCAGTGTGTCATCACTGTCCCCATTGTCCCCAGTGTATCCCCAGTGTGTCCCCAGTGTCCCCAGTGTGTCCCCAATGTCCCCCCAGTGTCCCAGTGTCCCCAATGTCCCCCTAATGTCCCCCCAGTGTCCCCAATGTCCCCACTGTCCCCAGTGTGTCCCCACTGTCCCCACTGTCCCCAGTGTCCCCAGTGTATCCCCAGTGTGTCCCCAGTGTCCCCAGTGTCCCCAGTGTGTCCCCAGTGTCCCCAGTGTGTCCCCAGTGTGTCCCCAGTGTCCCCAGTGTATCCCCAGTGTGTCCCCAGTGTATCCCCAGTGTGTCCCCAGTGTGTCCCCATTGTCCCCAGTGTGTCCCCAGTGTGTCCCCATTGTCCCCGTGTCCCCGTTGTCCCTAATGTCCCCCCAGTGTCCCCAATGTCCCCACTGTCCCCAGTGTATCCCCAGTGTGTCCCCAGTGTCCCCAGTGTCCCCAGTGTGTCCCCAGTGTCCCCAGTGTGTCCCCAGTGTGTCCCCAGTGTCCCCAGTGTCCCCAGTATCCCCAATGTCCCCCCAGTATCCCCAATGTCCCCCCAGTGTCCCCAGTGTCCCCAGTGTATCCCCAGTGTGTCCCCAGTGTCCCCAGTGTGTCCCCAGTGTGTCCCCAGTGTCCCCAGTGTCCCCAGTGTGTCCCCAGTGTCCCCAGTGTGTCCTCAGTGTGTCCCCAGTGTCCCCAGTGTCCCCAGTATCCCCAATGTCCCCCCAGTATCCCCAATGTCCCCCCAGTGTCCCCAGTGTCCCCAGTGTATCCCCAGTGTGTCCCCAGTGTCCCCAGTGTATCCCCAGTCTGTCCCCAGTGTCCCCAGTGTGTCCCCAGTGTGTCCCCAGTGTATCCCCAGTGTGTCCCCAGTGTGTCCCCATTGTCCCCAGTGTGTCCCCAGTGTGTCCCCACTGTCCCCAGTGTGTCCCCACTGTCCCCAGTGTCCCCAGTCCCCCCAGTGTGTCCCCAGTGTCCCCAGTGTCCCCAGTGTCCCCTCACCAGGGGGGTGCAGGAGAAATGGTCCACGTTCAGGGGGTCGATCTCCTGCTCCAGCTCCAGGCTGTCGACTGCCAGCGCCCTGCAAGGACACCAGCGGGTGTCACCTCCCCCTTGGGGACACCAATGGGTGGCACCTCCCCCTTGGGGACACCAGCGGGTGTCACCTCCCCCTTGGGGACACCAATGGGTGTCACCTCCCCCTTGGGGACACCAATGGGTGGCACCTCCCCCTTGGGGACACGGCCTGGGGTGTCAGACATGGCCTGGGGTGTCACCTCCCCCTTGGGGACACCAGCGGGTGTCACCTCCCCCTTGGGGACACCAATGGGTGTCATCTCTACCTGGGGACACGGCCTGGGGTGTCAGACACGGCCTGGGGTGTCACCTCCCCCTTGGGGACATGGCCTGGGGTGTCACCTCTACCTGGGGACATGGCCTGGGGGGTGGCACCTCAGTTTGGGGACACCAATGGGTGTCATCTCTACCTGGGGACATGGCCTGGGGTGTCACCTCTACCCCGGGGTGGGGACACGCTCTGGGGCGATGCCCATCCCTGTCCCCACCTCACGCCCGGTCTTTGTCCCCAGATGTCCCCAGGTGTCCCCAGATGTCCCCAGGTGTCCCCAGATGCCCTCAGATGTCCCCAGATGCCCCCAGCTGTCCCCAGCTGTCCCCAGATGCCCCCAGGTGTCCCCAGATACCCCCAGCTGTCCCCAGATACCCCCAGCTGTCCCCAGCCGTCCCGATACCCCCAGATGCCCCCAGGTGTCCCCAAGTGTCCCCAGATGCCCCCAGACATCCCTAGGTGTCCCCAGACATTCCCAACTGTCCCCAGCTGCCCCCAGACGTCCCCAAGTCCCCCCAGATGTCCCCAACTGTCCCCACCTGTCCCCAACTGCCCCCAGCTGTCCCCAGCCGTCCCGATACCCCCAGCTGTCCCCAGCTGTCCCCAACTGTCCCCAGATGCCCCCAGACATTCCCAACTGTCCCCACACATTCCCAAGTGTCCCCAAGTGTCCCCAGATGCCCCCAGCTGTCCCCAACTGTCCCCAGATGCCCCCAGACATTCCCAACTGTCCCCAGATGCCCCCAGACATTCCCAACTGTCCCCACACATTCCCAAGTGTCCCCAACTGTCCCCACCTGTCCCCACCTGTCCCCAGCTGTCCCCAACTGTCCCCAGTTGTCCTCAGCCGTCCCGATACCCCCAGATGCCCCCAGGTGCCCCCAAGTGTCCCCAGATGCCCCCAGACATCCCTAGGTGTCCCCAGACATCCCTAGGTGTCCCCAGATGTCCCCAACTGTCCCCAGATGTCCCCAGACATTCCAAAGTGTCCCCAACTGTCCCCAGCTGTCCCCAGCCGTCCCGATACCCCCAGATGCCCCCAGGTGTCCCCAGATGTCCCCAGACATTCCCAACTGTCCCCACACATTCCCAAGTGTCCCCAATGGTCCCCAGCTGTCCCCAGCTGTCCCCAACTGTCCCCAGATGCCCCCAGACATTCCCAACTGTCCCCACACATTCCCAAGTGTCCCCAACTGTCCCCACCTGTCCCCACCTGTCCCCAGTTGTCCTCAGCCGTCCCGATACCCCCAGATGCCCCCAGGTGCCCCCAACTGTCCCCAGATGCCCCCAGACATCCCTAGGTGTCCCCAGATGTCCCCAACTGTCCCCAGATGTCCCCAGACATTCCAAAGTGTCCCCAACTGTCCCCAGCTGTCCCCAGCCGTCCCGATACCCCCAGATGCCCCCAGGTGTCCCCAGATGTCCCCAGACATTCCCAACTGTCCCCACACATTCCCAAGTGTCCCCACACATTCCCAAGTGTCCCCAGACATTCCCAACTGTCCCCAACTGTCCCCACACATTCCCAAGTGTCCCCAAGTGTCCCCAACTGTCCCCATCCATCCCCATCCCCCCCCCTCTCACCTCCAGCGCCTCAGAGCCTCCACCAGGCCGGCGTAGCCCTGGGCGGCCGCCAAGTGCAGCAGGGTCATCCCCCGGAACGTGGCCCCGTGGGACAGCGCCGATGGCCCCGGTGACGGTGACGGACCCGGTGATGGTGACAGCCCCGGTGACAGCCCTGGTGACAGCGCTGATGGCCCCGGTGACGGTGACAGCCCCGGTGACGGTGACAGCGCCGATGGCCCCGGTGACAGCCCCGGTGACAGCCCCGGTGACAGCCCCGGTGACAGCCCCGGTGACAGCGCTGATGGCCCCGGTGACAGTCCCGGTGACAGCCCTGGTGACGGCCCCGGTGACAGCCCCGGTGACAGCCCCGGTGACAGCCCCGGCCGTGCCATCAGGGCCTCGCAGACGGCCACCACCCGAGCCTCGAAGGACGAGCCCGGCCCCTGAAACGGGGAGGGGACACGTCAGGGGACAGTTGGGGGCTCAGGGGACAGTTGGGGGCATGGGGAGGGTGGCAGAGGGGGTGGGGACAAACGGGGGGGGGTTGTGGGGTGGGGTAGGGGGGGATTTGGGGGCGTGGGGGGAAAGGGGAGCGGGGGGGGCCAGGAGAGATCCCAGGGGTTGGGGGGGGCTCAGAGGGGGTCCCGTGGGGGAGGGGGGGCCCAGGAGAGACCCCGGGTATTGGGGGGGGGTCTCACCTGCTCCGGGGGGTCTCAGAGGGGGTCCCATGGGGGGGGGGGCAGGGGGACAAGGGGGGCCAGGAGAGACCCCGGGTATTGGGGGGGGGTCTCACCTGCTCCGGGGGGGTCTCAGAGGGGGTCCCATGGGTGGGGGGCAGGGGGGCAGGGGGGGGCAGGGCCCCCAGCCTCATCTCCAGCTGCTCCAGGCGCTCCAGGATGGACAGACGGAACTGGGCCTCTGGTGGGGGTCGTTTGGGGGGGAAGGGGGGATAGAGGGGGGGTCAAAGTTGGGGAGGAGAACACAGAGACCCCCCACCCACCCCCCTTTTTAAATCCCCCACCCCAAAAGGAATCACCCCACCCCCAGACCCCCCACTCCAATCAGAATCCGGGTGCCCCCTTTTCAAACCCCCCCCATCCCAGAGTGGGAATCTTTTGGTGGGTTGTGGTGGGATTTGGGATTTGGGGAGGGGGGGATAGAAGGGGGGTCAAGGTTGGGAAAGAGAACACAGAGACCCCCTCCCACCCCTCTTTTTTAATCCCCCACCCCAAAACGAGTCACCCCAACCCCAGACCCCCCACTCCAAGCAGAATTCGGGTGCCCCCCTTTTAAAACCCCCCCCATCCCAGAGTGGGAATCTTTTGGTGGGTTGTGGGGTGGGATTTGGGATTTGGGGAGGGGGGGATAGAGGGGGGATCAAAGTTGAGGAGGAGAACACAAAGACCCCCACCCACCCCCCTTTTTAAATCCCCCACCCTAGAAGGAATCACCCCACCCCAGGACCCCCCACTCCAAGCAGAATCCGGGTGCCCCCCTTTTCATCCCCGGGTTGGGGGGCAACTTTTGGTGGGTTGGGGTGGGATTTGGGATTTGGGGAGGGGGGGATAGAGGGGGGGTCAAGCTTGGGAAAGAGAACACAAAGACCCCCACCCACCCCTTTTTAAATCCCCCACCCCAAAAGGAGTCACCCCAACCCCAGACCCCCCACTCTAAGCAGAATCCGGGTGCCCCCCCTTTTCAAACCCCCCCCATCCCAGAGTGGGAATCTTTTGGTGGGTTGTGGGGTGGGATTTGGGATTTGGGGAGGGGGGGATAGAGGGGGGGTCAAGCTTGGGAAAGAGAACACAAAGACCCCCACCCCAGAAGGAATCACCCCACCCCCAGACCCCCCACTCCAAGCAGAATCCGGGTGCCCCCTCTTTTCAAACCCCCCCCCATCCCAGAGTGGGAATATTTTGGTGGGTTGGGGTGGGATTTGGGATTTGGGGAGGGGGGGATAGAGGGGGGGTCAAGGTTGGGAAAGAGAACACAAAGACCCCCACCCACCCCTTTTTAAATCCCCCACCCCAAAAGGAGTCACCCCAACCCCAGACCCCCCACTCCAAGCAGAATCCGGGTGCCCCCTTTTCAAACCTCCCCCCATCCCCGGGTTGGGGGGCAACTTTTGGTGGGATTTGGGATTTGGGATTTGGGGAGGGGGTGTCCCCACTCACCATCCAACGCCAGCCAGTCCAGCTGTGCCCCGGGGGGACCCCTCATTGCCCCCCTAGCCCGGTACTCGAAGGGGGCAGCGGCCGAGAGCAGGCGGGGGGGACAGGCCACGCGCAGGGCGGCCACGCCGGCCTCGTGGGCTGTGGGGACACAAAGAGGGGGTTTCATCCACGGGGAAAGGGGGTCACCAGTGGGTTTGGGGGGTTTTTATCCCCCCCATCCACTCAGGGACACTCACGGGGGCAGTAGCAGCGCAGGACGCCCGGCTGGACCAGCGCGGCCGGGACTGAGGTGCGGTCGAAGAGGCAGGAGTAGGAACCGCCGGGGTCCCCCCAGGGGCCCGTGATCAGCACCTTCACCCCACCCTGAAAGGGGGGGAAAAAAAGGGGATGGAGGGGTGATAGCTTGGAGTTTTAATTTTTTTTATTTTTTTTTTTTTAATTTTTGCAGATTTTATAAAGAGTTACGTGGTAAACGTAGATTTTAGAGTAGCAAAAATATTATCACTTTACCCTCAACACATCAGATCAAAGCCCTGTTACCCATTCCCACATTAATTCCCTAAATTCCTTAATCTATTTACTCTCTTTTTCGAGGCAGAAGGATAAAGAAACATCTTAACCCTAGCAAAAATATTATCACTTTACCCCTAACACACCAGCTCAAACTCTTGTTAGCCATTCCCATATTAATTCCCTAAATTCCTTTTTAGTCTCTTTTTCAAGGTAGAAAGAAGGATAAAGGAATATCTTAACCCTAGCAAAAATATTATCGCTTTACCCTCAACACACCAGCTCAAACTCTTGTTAGCCATTCCCATATTAATTCCCTAAATTCCTTAACCTATTTACTCTCTTTTTTAAGGCAGAAAGAAGGATAAAGGAACATCCTAACCCTACAAAACAAGATTTGGCCTAGACCCAACAACTTTCAGGCCTGGAATTCTGGAAAACCTCTAAGGGCATTACATGCTCTGAGGAAAATGAAAATGAAGATGAAAATGAAGATGAAAATGAAGAAGAGGGGGGGTCCCAAAACGCCCCCCAAGATCCAGTTTTCCAAGATGCATGGCGGGGGGCAGAACCTGGCTGGTGGCTGGATGAGGATTTGGCTGAAAATCATTATAAAAATCTGGATTTCGGGAGCGTTTTGGGGGATATTCCAGAAATATTAGGCTCATTAAAATTTTTGTATCCTTATTTTATCTCCCTCTTAATTTGGCTTGGAGTCGTTTTTTTTCCCCACAGCCATTTAGGAAACAGGGGGGGACACTGGGGACACAAAAGGGGACATTGGGGACACAAAAGGGGTCATGGGGGACACAAAAGGGGACACTGGGGACACAAAAGGGGACACTGGGGACACAAAAGGGGACATTGGGGACACAAAAGGGGACATTGGGGACACAAAAGGGGGGTCACTGGGTGGGAAGGAGGAGGAAGGAAGGGGGATACCCCCCAAAAATCCTCACCTCGGGGTAGGACCACTCCGGGGAGAAGTCGGTGATGGCCACAGGGGGGAGAGGGTCGGGGGGTGGGGGGGAAGGAGGAGGGTGGGGGGCTCGGTGGGGCTCCCGGGGGACCCCACGGGGGTCTGGGGTCACCCCACGAGGGTCTGGGGTCACCCCATGGGGGTCTGGGGTCACCCCACTGGGGTCTGGGGTCACCCCACAGGGGTCTGGAGTCACCCCACGAGGGTCTGGGGTCACCCCACGAGGGTCTGGGGTCACCCCACGGGGGTCTGGGGTCACCCCTGAGTCCCCCCCTGCCGGCTCAGCGAAGGGCAGGGGGAAAGGGTGCTGGGGTGGGGGGTCCTGGGGGGCCACCCTTTGTTTTCCCCCTTCCTCTTCCTCTTCCTCTTCCTCCTGGGACCCCCCTAATTGAGGAGGGGGCGCTCCTGGGGGGGCCTCGGCCTCGCAGCCGTAGGTCTGGCCGCGCCGGGGGCTGTTGAGGAAGCAGTCGGGGTCGAAGGCGGCCGTGGGGGCGGGGGTCGTGGGGCAGGTACCCTCGGGGGTCACCAAATTTTGGCTGGGGGTCAAGCCCAGAGGTTGCTCCGGCCCTCCCGGCGCCGCAGCCCCCCCAAAACCACCGCTGACCACCAGCAAGGGAAGCCCCCCGGCCCCGGGGGTGGGGAGAGGGAAAGGGGGGACCCTCGGGGGTCCCTCGGAGGATGGGGGGGTTGTTGTGACCCCCATGAGGCCGGGGGAGGGTTGGGTGGTGTCAGGGGAGGAAGGGGAGGGTTTGGGGCCGTCCCCCGGCGTGGCCCCCCGTTCCAATTTGGGGGAGATGATTCGGTGCTTGGTGCTGCCGCATTTGTGGTTGGGGGTGCCTGTTTTGGGGAGGGGGGAGACGTTAGAGGGGGGACAGGGAGGGTTTGGGGGAGTTTTGGGGGGTCCCCTCAAGGGGGGAGTTTATGGGGGGAATTTAGGAGCATCCCCATGGGATTTGGGGAAGGGTCCCAAATTGGGGAGGGGGTCGTGTGGAGAGAGTCCCAAGGGGTTCAGGGCAGTCCCATGGGGGGGGTCCCAGGGGCGTTTTGGGGGGAAGGGGGGGGTCCCAAGGTGGGTTCAGGGGGTCCCAAGGTGGGTTCAGGGGGTCCCAAGGTGGGTTCAGGGGGTCCCAGTGGGTTTAGGAAGGGGTAGGGGGGGTCCCAGGAAGGGTCCCAAAGCCTGGGGGGAAGGGGGTCGTGAACCCAAGGGGTTCAGGGGGGACATGGAGGGTTTGGGGGAGTTTTGGGGGGTCCCCCTGAGGGGGGGAGTTTATGGGAGGGATTTAGGATGGGATTTGGGGAAGGGTCCCAAAGCCTGGGGGGAAGGGGGTCGTGAACCCAAGGGGTTCAGGGCAGTCCCATGGGGGGGGGTCCCAGGGGGGGTTTTGGGGGGACAGGGAGGGTTTGGAGGAGTTTTGGGGGGTCCTCCCAAGGGGGGAGTTTATGGGGGGGATTTAGGATGGGATTTGGGGAAGGGTCCCAAAGCTTGGGAGGGGAGGGGGTCGTGAACCCAAGGGGTTCAGGGGGGACATGGAGGGTTTGGGGGAGTTTTGGGGGGTCCCCCTGAGGGGGGGAGTTTATGGGGGGAATTTAGGATGGGATTTGGGGAAGGGTCCCAAAGCTTGGGGGGGAGGGGGTCGTGAACCCAGGAGGGGTTGGGGTGGTTGGGGGTGCCCAGGGGTGGTTGGGGGTGCCCAGGGGTGTTTGGGGGTGCCCAGGGGAGGTTGGGGGTGCCCAGGGGTGGTTGGGGGTGCCCAGGGATGGTTGGGGGTGCCCAGGATGGTTGGGGGTGCCCAAGGGGAGGTTAGAGGTGCCCAGGGGTGCCCAGGGGTGCCCAGGGGGGGTTAGGGGGTCTCACCCAGCCCCCCAGCACAGAGGCAGGCGTGGGTCCGGGATGGTGGCTGGGGATGGTTGGGGGTGCCCAGGGGGGGTTGGGGGTACCCAGGGGTGGTTGGGGGTCCCCAGGATTGCTGAGGGGTACCCAGGAGGGGTTGGGGGTGCCAGGGGGTGCCCAGGGGTGCCCAGGGGGGGTTAGGGGGTACCCAGGGAAGGTTGGGGGTACCCAGAATGGTTTGGGGTGCCCAGGGAAGGTTGGGGGTGCCCAGGGGTGCCCAGGGGGGGTTAGGGGGTCTCACCCAGCCCCCCAGCACAGAGACAGGCGTGGGTACGAGGGGGTGGCCGGCTCTGGTGCCGTTCCAGGACGTGCTGCACCAACTGCTCCAGGGACAGCCCCGGGGTGGCCCCCCCGTTCCCACAGCCCCATTTCACCCCATGGACTGGAAAAATAAAAAAAAAACAACACAAAATCCATCAGGAAAATAAATATGGGGTGTTTGTCCCACTCCCCAACCCACCCTATAAACAGCTACAACTCCCCTGCCACCCCAACTTCATCCCTGGGGGAAAAAATCCCTCAGGAAAAAAAAAAAAAAAAGAGCTGTGGGGTATCCTTTCCATCCCCTGCTTTGCTCTGTGGGGGTTGACTGAAAATGGAAAATAAATGTGCCATAAAAAAAGAATTTTTAGGGTGTTCCTCCTTTTCTGGACCCCCCTCCAAAAAAAAACAGTTATTCCCTTTTTTTTTTTTTGGCCATGGAACCCCACCCCCACAAAGATTTCACCCCCAAGTTCTGAGGGGGTAAAACCCACCAGGAAAGGTTTTTTTGGGGGTATTCCCCCCCAAAAAAAGCCCCCCAGTCACACATGGGGCGCAGCTGGGCCACCAGCTCCTCCTGGGACCATCCCCACATCCCCTACCCTAAAAAACCATTCCCACATCCCCTACCCTAAAAAACGATCCCCACATCACCTACCTTAAAAAAGCAACCCCCAAATCTCCATCTCAAGGATACCCCACATTCCCTACCCTAAAAAAGCACCCCCACCCTAAAAAATCATCCCCACATCCCCTACCCTAAAAAACCATCCCCGCATCCCTGCCCTAAAAAACCATCCCCATACCCCCACCCCGAGGACATCCCACACCTCCTACCCTACAAAACCATCCCCACATCCCCTACCCTAAAAAACCATCCCCACCCCGAGGACACCCCACATTCCCTACCCTAAAAAACCATCCCTACCCTAAAAAATCACCCCCACATTCCCACCCCGAGGACACCCCATGTTCCCTACCCCAAAAAACCATCCCCACATCCCCAACCCTAAAAAACCATCCCCACATCCCCTGCCCTAAAAAACCATCCCACATCCCCTACCCTAAAAAACCACCCCAGTCACCCCCAAATCCCCCCCCAAACCCCAAAAACAACCCCCCCCAACTCACACATGGGACGCAGCTGGGCCACCAGCTCCTCCTGGGACCACTTGAGCCACTCCCGGGGGTCGGGGGCGCAGATTTGGGGGGTCCCGGCGCACAGGGGGGGGCTGCAGAGCCGGGGGGCGCAGGGCCGGCCGCACTCCTCCATGGCCGGCACGTTCAGGTAGTGAACCAGCACGATGTCGGGGTTCTGATGGGGTCACAGGGGGGGTTTTTGGGGTGTCCCTAAATGGGGGGTGGTCCCTGTGCCCCCCTCCATCTCCCCATTTACCTGCAGCAGCCAGTAGCAGCGGCGGTGGAAGGTGGGGACGATGGAGGAGTGGACGTAGCAGCCGTAGAGGCACTGATGGGGGGGGTAAAGGGGGGGACAGCATGAATTTGGGGAGGGGGGATCATCCAGAAATTTGGGGAGGGGGGGGTGACACCATAAATTTTGGGGAGGGGGGAGTATCCCCAAAATGGCCAAGGAAAAAGGGGGTCAGAGCCTCAGCTGCACTGGTTGGGGGGGACACCATAACTTTTGGGGAGGGGGGATCATCCAGCAATTTGGGGAAGGGGGGGTGGTATCCCAAATTTTGGGGAGGGGGATCATCCAGCTCTTTGGGGAGGAGGCGGGGGTGGTATCCCAAATTTTGGGGAGGGGGGATCATCCAGCTCTTTGGGGAAGGGGGGGGTGACACCATAAATTTTGGGGAGGGGGATCAGCCAGCTCTTTGGGGAGGGGGGGATGACACCATAAATTTTGGGGAGGGGGGATCATCCAGCAATTTGGGGAGGGGGGAGTGGTATCCCAAATTTTGGGGAGGGGGGATCATCCAGAAATTTGGGGTGAGGGGGGGTGGTATCCCCAAATATCCAGACAAAAGGGGGTCAGACCCTCAGCTGCCCCATTAAGGGGGGGGGTCCTGACACCTCCAAATCGGTCCTGAATCACCAGCTGGGAGATGTCCCAACAACCCTAAAAACCCAGAGATTTGGGGTCCCTGACCCCCCAAAACCACCCAGCACCCCGAAATCTTCCCTTAAGCACCCCCAAATCCCCCCCAACCCCGACACCCTCAAACCTTTCCTTGTGCAAACCCTCAAACCCCTCTTTGTCCACACCCAAACCAGAGATTTGTTTTATGGGGTGAGGGTAAAAAAGGGAGTATTTTTTTTTTTCTTTTGGGGGGGAAAAAGGGGGGTTCTGGGTGTTTTTAGGGGAAGGGTGTGGTTCTGGGGGTGCCCTCCTCCTACCTCCACCCCCTGCACCTTCAGCTTCATGTGGTCCTCACGGGTGGTTTTGCCGTCCTTGCGTTTTTTCCAGCAGTAACCGTCCTTGCGGTATTTCACCTTCTTGCGGTTGTACAGGATCACCGAGCCATTCTGGGGCCTGGATGAGGGAAGGGGGGTCAGGGTAACTCTCAGGGCACCCTCTGGCACCCCCTGGCACCCCACAGCACCTACAGCTCCTACATGGCACCCCCTGGTACCCCACGGCACACACAGGCCCTACATGGCACACACAGGCCCTACATGGTACCCCTAGCACCTCATGGCACCCCATGGAACCCACAGCCCCTCATGGCACCCCCCAGCCCCTCATGGCACACACAGCTCCTACATGGCATCCCCCAGCCCCTCATGGCACCCCTAGTCCCTCATGGCACCCCACGGCACCCCCAGCCCCTCAGGGCACTCACAGTTCCTCATGGCACCCCACAGCCCCTTATGCCACCCCATGGCACCCCATTGCACCCACAGCCCCTACATGGCACCCCATGGCACCCCAAGCTCGTCATGGCACCCACAGCCCCTCATGGCACCCCCAGCCCCTACATGGCAACCCCAGGCACCCCACAGCACCCCCAACCCTTCATGGCACCCCACAGCACCCCCAACCCTTCATGGCACCCCACAGCACCCACAGCCCCTCCACAGCACCAACACCCCCTCCATGGCACCCCCAGCCCCTCATGGCACCCCATGGCACCCCCAGCCCCTCAGGGCACTCACAGTTCCTCATGGCACCCCCAGCCCCTCCATGGCAAACCCAGGCACCCCATGGCAAACCCAGGCACCCCATGGCAAACCCAGGCACCCCACAGCACCCACAGCCCCTCATGGCACCCCCCAGCACCCCATGGCACCCCCTGGCACCCCCCAGCACCTACAGCTCCTACATGGCACCCACAACCCCTACATGGCACCCCTAGCACCTCATGGCACCCCACGACACCCACAGCCCCTACATGGCAAACCCAGGCACCCCATGGCACCCCATGGCACCCCCAGCCCCTCATGGCACCCCATGGAACCCACAGCCCCTCATGGCACCTTCAGCCCCTTCATGGCACCTCATGGCACCCCACAGCACCCCTAGTCCCTCATGGCACCCCATGGCACACCCCAGCCCCTCATGGCACCCCACAGCACCCCATGGCACCCCAAGCTCGTCATGGCACCCCACAGCACCCCATGGCACCCCATGGCACCCACAGCCCATCCATGGCACCCACAGCCCCTCCCTGGCAACCCCAGGCACCCCATGGCACCCACAGCCCCTCATGGCACCCCATGGCACCCCCACC
This sequence comes from Pyrocephalus nanus, assembly GCA_038380795.1. Taxonomy (NCBI): domain Eukaryota; kingdom Metazoa; phylum Chordata; class Aves; order Passeriformes; family Tyrannidae; genus Pyrocephalus; species Pyrocephalus nanus. The sequence goes on from JAWZSU010000099.1 coordinate 32,196, forward strand.
CCCTCATGGCACCCACAGCCCCTCATGGCACCCACAGCTCCTACATGGCACCCCACAGCACCCACAGCCCCTCATGGCACCCCATGGCACCCCCAGCCCCTCATGGCACCCCCATCCCCCCCAAAAAGGACACTGCCCGGGGCACCCCCACCTGGTTTTGGGGGAGCACGAGAGCCACTCGTCGTGTTTCTCGAAGGTGATGAGGTACGAGGCGATCTCCTGGGATGGGGTGGGGGACAAAAAAAAAGGGAGGATGTCACCCATTTGTGTCACCTTGGCCCCTGTCCCCCCCCATCACCGTGTCACTCTCTGCTGTCACACTGTCCCGATGTCACTCCTGTCCCCAACCAAACCATTCCCTCTGTCCCCTCAGGGTCCCTTTCTTGTGACCCCAAATCCCCTCTCGTGTCCCTGCTGTGTCCCCCTCCCCAACATCCCCATGTCCCCTTCTGTGTGTCCTCCGTGTCCCCCACGTCCCTTTCTGTGTGTCCTCCATGTCCCCCATGTCCCTTTCTGTGTGTCCTCCATGTCCCCCACGTCCCTTTCTGTGTGTCCTCCGTGTCCCCCACATCCCTTTCTGTGTGTCCTCCATGTCCCCCGTGTCCCTTTCTGTGTGTCCTCTGTGTCCCCACATTCTGCTGTGTCCCTGTGTCCCTCCCCTGTCCTGCTGTGTCCCTGTGTCCCCTCCCTGTCCTGCTGTGTCCCTGTGTCCCCATGTCCCTTTCTGTGTGTCCCTGTGTCCCCACATCCCTTTCTGTGTGTCCTCCATGTCCCCCATGTCCCTTTCTGTGTGTCCTCCATGTCCCCCATGTCCCTTTCTGTGTGTCCTCTGTGTCCCCATGTCCCCTGCTGTGTCCCCTCTGTCCCTCCCACGTCCTGCTGTGTCCCCCACGTCCCTTTCTGTGTGTCCTGTGTCCCCATGTCCCCTTCTGTGTCCCTGTGTCCCCACGTCCCTTTCTGTGTGTCCTCCATGTCCCCCATGTCCCTTTCTGTGTGTCCTCCATGTCCCCCATGTCCCTTTCTGTGTGTCCTCCATGTCCCCCACGTCCCTTTCTGTGTGTCCTCTGTCCCCCTGTCCCTTTCTGTGTGTCCTCCATGTCCCCCATGTCCCTTTCTGTGTGTCCTCCATGTCCCCCAAGTCCCTTTCTGTGTGTCCCTGTGTCCCCCATGTCCCTTTCTGTGTGTCCTCCATGTCCCCCATGTCCCTTTCTGTGTGTCCTCCATGTCCCCCATGTCCCTTTCTGTGTGTCCTCTGTGTCCCCATGTCCCCTGCTGTGTCCCTGTGTCCCTCCCCTGTCCTGCTGTGTCCCCTCTGTCCCTCCCACGTCCTGCTGTGTCCCCCACGTCCCTTTCTGTGTGTCCTGTGTCCCCATGTCCCCTTCTGTGTCCCTGTGTCCCCACGTCCCTTTCTGTGTGTCCTCTGTCCCCCTGTCCCTTTCTGTGTGTCCTCTGTGTCCCCACATCCCTTTCTGTGTGTCCTCCGTGTCCCCCACGTCCCTTTCTGTGTGTCCTCTGTCCCCCTGTCCCTTTCTGTGTGTCCTCCATGTCCCCATGTCCCTTTCTGTGTGTCCTCTGTGTCCCTGTGTCCCCCCCACGTCCTGCTGTGTCCCTGTGTCCCCACATCCCTTTCAGTGTGTCCTCCATGTCCCCCACGTCTCCTTCTGTGTGTCCTCTATGTCCTCCCCATGTCCTGCTGTGTCCCTGTGTCCCCTCCCTGTCCTGCTGTGTCCCTGTGTCCCCTCCCTGTCCTGCTGTGTCCCTGTGTCCCCCCCATGTCCTGCTGTGTCCCTGTGTCCCCTCCCTGTCCTGCTGTGTCCCTGTGTCCCTCCCCTGTCCTGCTGTGTCCCTGTGTCCCCCCTTGTCCTGCTGTGTCCCTGTGTCCCCCCCATGTCCTGCTGTGTCCCTGTGTCCCCCCTTGTCCTGCTGTGTCCCTGTGTCCCCCCCTGTCCTGCTGTGTCCCTGTGTCCCCCCCTTGTCCTGCTGTGTCCCTGTGTCCCCCCCTGTCCTGCTGTGTCCCTGTGTCCCCCTCATGTCCTGCTGTGTCCCTGTGTCCCCCCCTGTCCTGCTGTGTCCCTGTGTCCCCCTCATGTCCTGCTGTGTCCCCTCCCTGTCCTGCTGTGTCCCTGTGTCCCTCCCCTGTCCTGCTGTGTCCCCTGTCCCCCCATCCTGCTGTGTCCCTGTGTCCCCCCCTTGTCCTGCTGTGTCCCTGTGTCCCCCTCATGTCCTGCTGTGTCCCCTGTCCCCCCATCCTGCTGTGTCCCTGTGTCCCCCCCTGTCCTGCTGTGTCCCTGTGTCCCCTCCCTGTCCTGCTGTGTCCCTGTGTCCCCCCCTTGTCCTGCTGTGTCCCTGTGTCCCCTCCCTGTCCTGCTGTGTCCCTGTGTCCCCCCCTTGTCCTGCTGTGTCCCTGTGTCCCTCCCCTGTCCTGCTGTGTCCCTGTGTCCCCCTCATGTCCTGCTGTGTCCCCTGTCCCCCCATCCTGCTGTGTCCCTGTGTCCCCCCCTGTCCTGCTGTGTCCCTGTGTCCCCTCCCCTTGTCATGCTGTGTCCCTGTGTCCCCTCCCTGTCCTGCTGTGTCCCTGTGTCCCCTCCCTGTCCTGCTGTGTCCCTGTGTCCCCCCCTGTCCTGCTGTGTCCCTGTGTCCCCCCTTGTCCTGCTGTGTCCCTGTGTCCCCCTCCCCTGTCCTGCTGTGTCCCTGTGTCCCCCCCATGTCCTGCTGTGTCCCTGTGTCCCCTCCCTGTCCTGCTGTGTCCCTGTGTCCCCCCCATGTCCTGCTGTGTCCCTGTGTCCCCCCCATGTCCTGCTGTGTCCCTGTGTCCCCCCCATGTCCTGCTGTGTCCCTGTGTCCCCCTCCCCTGTCCTGCTGTGTCCCTGTGTCCCCCCCTGTCCTGCTGTGTCCCTGTGTCCCCCTCATGTCCTGCTGTGTCCCTGTGTCCCCCCCATGTCCTGCTGTGTCCCTGTGTCCCCCCCATGTCCTGCTGTGTCCCTGTGTCCCCCTCCCCTGTCCTGCTGTGTCCCTGTGTCCCCCCCTGTCCTGCTGTGTCCCTGTGTCCCCCCCATGTCCTGCTGTGTCCCTGTGTCCCCTCCCTGTCCTGCTGTGTCCCTGTGTCCCCCCCTGTCCTGCTGTGTCCCTGTGTCCCCCCCTGTCCTGCTGTGTCCCTGTGTCCCCCCCATGTCCTGCTGTGTCCCTGTGTCCCCCTCCCCTGTCCTGCTGTGTCCCTGTGTCCCCCCCTGTCCTGCTGTGTCCCTGTGTCCCCCCCATGTCCTGCTGTGTCCCTGTGTCCCCCCCATGTCCTGCTGTGTCCCTGTGTCCCCCCCATGTCCTGCTGTGTCCCTGTGTCCCCCCCTTGTCCTGCTGTGTCCCTGTGTCCCCCCCCTGTCCTGCTGTGTCCCTGTGTCCCCCCCATGTCCTGCTGTGTCCCTGTGTCCCCCCCCTGTCCTGCTGTGTCCCTGTGTCCCCCCCATGTCCTGCTGTGTCCCCCCACGTCCTGCTGTGTCCCTGTGTCCCCTCCCTGTCCTGCTGTGTCCCTGTGTCCCTCCCCTGTCCTGCTGTGTCCCTGTGTCCCCCCCCCATCCTGCTGTGTCCCCCCACGTCCTGCTGTGTCCCTGTGTCCCCCCCATGTCCTGCTGTGTCCCTGTGTCCCTTCCCTGTCCTGCTGTGTCCCTGTGTCCCCCCTTGTCCTGCTGTGTCCCTGTGTCCCCCCCTTGTCCTACTGTGTCCCTCCCCTGTCCTGCTGTGTCCCCTTTGTCCCCCTCATGTCCTGCTGTGTCCCCCCTTGTCCTGCTGTGTCCCTGTGTCCCCCCCACATCCTCCTGTGTCCCCTTTGTCCCCTCCCCTGTCCCCTCCCCACCTCGTTGGTGTTCCAGCGCAGCTGCTCCTTGGGCAGGACGGGGCATTTGGGCAAACACTCCACCAGCTTTCGGGGCAGGAAAACCTTCAGGTGGCTCCTCTCTGCTTTTTGGGGGCAAAGTGGTGAATGTCCCCCCCCTGTGAGTGTCCCCCTGTCCCCTGTGTGTCCCCTGTGTCCCCCTCCTCTTACCAGACACCTCAGGGGGGTCCTTGCTGCTCATCTCGGGGGGCAGGCGGGGCCCTCAGGGCTCCCCTCGGGGGGCGCAGGAAGGGTTGGGACCTGTGGGGATGAAGGGGTGACCCCCCCAAAAAAAAAATATGGGTGATGGGGTGAGGGGACAGGGGGGGAAATGGGAGGGGGGACGTTGTCACCGCTATCAGTAACCCCTGTCCCGACCCTACAGCCCCCCCATATCCCATCCCATCCCTGCCCCACATCCCATTGCATTCCCACCCCGAGGACACCCCACACTCCCTACCCTGTGTTATCCCACACCCCCGCCCTAAAAAACCATCCCCACATTCCTTACCCTAAAAAACCATCCCCACATCCCCTACCCTAAAAAACCATCCCCACACCCCCTACCCCAAAAAACCATCCCACATCCCCTGTCCTGAGGACACCCCCCATTCCCAACCCCAAAAAACCATCCCCACATCCCCTACCCTAAAAAAGCACCCCCACATCCCCATCCCGTGTTATCCCACTCCCCCCTGCCCTAAAAAACCATCCCCACATCCCCTACCCTAAAAAACATCCCCACATCCCCAACCCTAAAAAACCATCCCCACATCCCCAACCCTAAAAAACCATCCCCAGATCCCCTACCCTAAAAAAGCACCCCGAAATCCCCGCCCTGAGGACACCCCACATCCCCTACCCTAAAAAAGCACCCCGACAACCCCATCCCGAGGACACCCCACATACCCTAACCTAAAAAAGCATTCCTACATCTCTACCTTGTGTTATCACACACTCCCTACCCTAAAGAACCATCCCCACATCCCCAACCCTAAAAAACCATCCCCACATCCCCTACCCTAAAAAAGCACCCCTACATCCCCACCCTGAGGACGCCCCTCATCTCCTACTCTAAAAAACCATCCCATATCCCCTGTCCTGAGGACACCCCCCATTCCCAGCCCCAAAAAACCATCCCCACACCCCCTACCCCAAAAAACCATCCCCACATCCCCTGTCCTGAGGACACCCCACATTCCCAATCCTAAGAAAACCATCCTCACATCCCCCACCCTAAGAAAGCACCCCCACATCCCCTGTCCTGAGGACACCCCCCATTCCCAACCCCAAAAAACCATCCCCACACCCCCTACCCTAAAAAAGCACCCCCACATCCCCTACCCCAAAAACCCATCCCCACCCTGAGGACACCCCACATCCCCAACCCTAATAAACCATCCCCACATCCCTGCCCTCCACTCCCCCCCCTCAGGCACCCCCAAATCCCCCCCCCCCTTTCCCTCACAGCCTCACCTCCCTCCCCGCCCCACACCCCCCATCCCTCACCCCTCCTTCCCTCCTTCCCTCCCCCTCCCGGCCCCTCCCCGGTCCCTCCCCGGTCCCTCCCGGCCCCTCCCCGGTCCCTCCCGGTCCCTCCCGGCCCCTCCCGGCCCCTCCCGGCCCCACCTGCCCCCTCAGGGCCGCGGCCGCCGCCGCCTCCCCCGCCCCCGCCGCCCGCCGCCATCTTCCCGCCCGCCGAGGGGGGCGCAGCGTCGCCGGCGTGTGACGTCACACGCACCGTGCGCAGGGGGGAAGGGGGCGGGGCCACGCTCGACGCCGTGGGCGTGGCCAGGGCGCAATTAGCGAGGCGGTTTTAATTGAATTTTTACGCTTCTGAAATTCTATCAAATAAATAACCGCAAACATGAAGGAATACTGATGCGCCCAGCCCTATTAACAGCGTAAATACTCCTTTCATTAATAATATCACTCGCGTTACCAAAATGAGTAATTACTGTTTCCATTCTATAAAAAACAGCGTTAATATTAACAAATAATTTTTTTTCAAGAGCCATTCGGCGCCAAATTTTGGAGATTTTTACGCCGCCTGGGCGCTCTCTTGGAGGCATTTTCGGGCACTGCCTGGGGATGAGGGGTTTTCAGGGGGGGGTGGAGGGGGTGGAGGTGGAAGGGGGGTCCCCGAGGGTGAAATGGGTGAAAAATTGGGTTAGAAAAATATGAGGGAAGAAAAATTAGGGAAAGGGAGAGGAGGGAAAAAAAAAAAAAGGAAGCGAGAAGTAAAAAAAGCGTGCGGGCGAAAATGAGGGGGAAAGAGAGGAAAGGTGAAGGAGAAATATTGAGAAAAAGGAAGGTAAACCGTGAGGAGAGAACGGTAAAAGCAGGGGAAGAAAAGCGGCAAAACGCAAGGGGAAAAAACCCGGGAGGAAAATGGTGGGAAACCGCGAAGCGCAAAACTTGGAAAAAAAGCCGGGGGAGGAAGAAAAAAAAAAAAACAACAACAAAAAATAAAGAGAAAAAAGCGAAAATCCCGCAGGCGGCCAAAGGGCGGGCCCCACCGTTACCCCTTTAACAGCCTTTTTTTTAACCTTTCGTTGCCCGTTTAAGGAGTGGGCGTGTCCTTATCACGCCCCGCCTTCCTTTAGGCCAGGCCCCGCCCCTCTCCGGGCGCGGCCGAAGCCGCCGCCGAAACCCCGGCGGGACCGAAACGGCCCGGGGGAACCGGGGGGGGTTTGGGGGTCCCGACCGTCCTGACCCGGTCCCACCCGGTCCGGGGCCGTGAGGGGCTGCTGGCCAGGTGGGCTGGGGGCGGCGGGGGCGTAGGGCAGCTTTGGGGGTCTCTCAGCGCTATTGGAGGGGGGGTTTAGGGGGGGTTCTGGGGGTCTTAGAGGCATAGGGGGCAGGTTTGGGGGGGCTTAGAGAGATTTTGGGGTGTCCTGGGGGTGTTAGGGGAGGTTTAGGGGGCTCTGGGGGGGTCCAGGGGTGTAGGGACAGGTTTAGGGGGCTCTGGGGGGGTCCCAGGGGTGTAGGGACAGGTTTAGGGGGGTTCTGGGGGGGTCCCAGGGGCATAGGGACAGGTTTAGGGGGGTTCTGGGGGGGTCCCAGGGGTGTAGGGACAGGTTTAGGGGGTTCTGGGGGGGTCCCAGGGGCATAGGACAGGTTTAGGGGGGTTCTGGGGGGGTCCCAGGGGTGTAGGGACAGGTTAGGGGGCTCTGGGGGGGTCCCAGGGCATAGGGACAGGTTTAGGGGGTTCTGGGGGGTCCCAGGGGTGTAGGGACAGGTTTAGGGGGGTTCTGGGGGGGTCCCAGGGGGGTTCTGGGGGTCTTGGAGGCATAGGGGGCAGGTTTGGGGGGGGGGGTAGAGATTTTGGGGTGTCCTGGGGGCATAAGGGGAGGTTTAGGGGATCGTGGGGGGGTCCTGGGGGGTCCCAGGGGTGTAAGGGGAGGTTTAGGGGGTCTGTAGGGGGGTCTGGGGGGTCCCAGGGGTGTAGGAACAGGTTTAGGGGCTTTGGGGGGTCCCAGGGGCATAGGACAGTATAGGGGGGTCTGGGGGGGTCCAGGGGCATAGGGACAGGTTTAGGGGGGCTTGGGGGGGTCCCAGGACATAGGGACAGTTTTAGGGGGGCCCGGGAGAGTTCCAAGGGGGTTCTGGGGGTTTTAGAGGCATAGGGGCAGGTTTGGGGGGGCGTAGAGAGATTTTGGGGTGTCTAGGGGCGTTAGGGGAGGTTTAGGGGGTCTGTAGGGGAATTCTGGGGTGTAGGAACAGCTTTAGGGGGCTTGGGGGGGTCCCAGGGGCATAGGGACAGGTTTAGGGGGGTTCTGGGGGGGTCCCAGGGGTGTAGGGACAGTTTAGGGGGGTTCTGGGGGGGTCCCAGGGGCATAGGGACAGGTTTAGGGGGGTTCTGGGGGGGTCCCAGGGGCATAGGGACAGGTTTAGGGGGGTTCTGGGGGGGTCCCAGGGGCATAGGGACAGGTTTAGGGGGGTTCTGGGGGGGTCCCAGGGGTGTAGGGACAGGTTTAGGGGGGTTCTGGGGGGGTCCCAGGGGCATAGGGACAGGTTTAGGGGGGCTTGGGGGGGTCCCAGGGCATAGGGACAGGTTTAGGGGGGTTCTGGGGGGGTCCCAGGGGCATAGGGACAGGTTTAGGGGGGTTCTGGGGGGTCCCAGGGGTGTAGGGACAGGTTTAGGGGGGTTCTGGGGGGGTCCCAGGGCATAGGGACAGGTTTAGGGGGGCTTGGGGGGGTCCCAGGGGCATAGGGACAGGTTTAGGGGGGTTCTGGGGGGGTCCCAGGGGCATAGGGACAGGTTTAGGAGGGTCTGGGGGGGTCCCAGGGGTGTAGATCAGCTTTAGGGGGGCTTGGGGGGGTCCCAGGGGTGTAGGGACAGTTTATTTTTGGGGTGGGGGCTATAGGGGGCTGATCCCAACACTATGGGGGGGAAGGGTCCCACTGGGGGGTCGTGGGGGTCACAACCTTTGACCTCCAGGGGTGGGAGCCCCCCAAAAAGGGGCAGGGGGTGTCACGTGATGTTTACTCTGCCCTTTGGGGTCACCTGAGGACAAGGGGGGGATTCGGGAGAGGGGGGGGGCTTCTCATCCCCCTCTCCCTCCCTCCCTCCCTCCCTCCCCCCTCCCAACTTCCCCCCCACCCCTTGACCTTTGACCTTCCCAAGGTGCTGCCTGTATTTTGGGGGGGTTTTAGGGGGGTTTGGGGAGGGTTTGGGGGGTTTTGGGGAGGGGTTTGGGGGGTTTTGGGGAGGGTTTGGGGGGGTTGGGGAGGGGTTTGGGGGGGGTTTTGGGGAGGGGTTTGGGGGGTTTTGGGGAGGGTTTGGGGGTTTTGGGGAGGGGTTTGGGGGGTTTTGGGGAGGGGTTTGGGGGGTTTTGGGGAGGGGGTTGGGGGGGTTGGGGAGGGGTTTTGGGGGGGTTTTGGGGAGGGGTTTTGGGGGTTTTGGGGAGGGATTTGGGGGTTTTGGGGAGGGGTTTGGGGGTTTTGGGGAGGGATTTGGGGGGTTTTGGGGAGGGGTTTTGGGGGGTTTTGGGGAGGGATTTGGGGGGTTTTGGGGAGGGGTTTTGGGGGGGGTTTTGGGGAGGGTTTGGGGGGTTTTGGGGAGGGATTTGGGGGGTTTTGGGGAGGGGTTTTGGGGGGTTTTGGGGAGGGGTTTTGGGGGTGGGGAGGGATTTGGGGGGTTTTGGGGAGGGGTTGGGGGGGTTGGGGAGGGGTTTTGGGGGGTTTTGGGGAGGGGTTTTGGGGGTTTTGGGGAGGGGTTTGGGGGGTTTTGGGGAGGGGTTTTGGGGGTTTTGGGGAGGGGTTTGGGGGTTTTGGGGAGGGGGTTGGGGGGTTGGGGAGGGGTTTTGGGGGGGTTTTGGGAGGGGTTTTGGGGAGGGATTTGGGGGGTTTTGGGGAGGGGTTTTGGGGGGTTTTGGGGAGGGGTTTTGGGGGTGGGGAGGGGTTTAGGGGGGGGATTCCTTTCCCTCCCCCCCCCCTCGTGGCTCCTCCCCGAGTTATTTTTAGGGCTCTCCTTGGCCGGGAGTGAAGGGGGAGGGACACGGATCCCTCCCCCTTTTCCCCTCCCCCTTTTTCCCCTCCCCCTTTTCCCCCACCCCCTTTTTCCCCTCCCCCTTTTCCCCTCCCCCTTTTTCCCCCCAATCCCTCGGGGGGCATCACTGGTGGGTCTGGGGGGGTTCAAGGGGGTCTGGGGGGGGTTTGGGGAGCCCAAAGGGGTTTAGGGGGGGTTTAAAGGGGTCTGGGGGGCCCAAAGGGGTCTGGGGGGGCCCAAAGGGGTCTGGGGGGGGCCCAAAGGGGTCTGGGGAGGTTCAAGGGGGTCTGGGGGGGGTTCAAGGGGGTTTGGGGGGTTTAAGGGGGTCTGGGGGGGTTCAAGGGGGTTTGGGGGGGGTCAAGGGGGTTTGGGGGGGTCAAGGGGGTTTGGGGGGGTCAAGGGGGTCTGGGGGGGTTCAAGGGGGTTTGGGGGGTCCTAAGGGGTTGGGGGGGGGTTCAAGGGGATCTGGGGGGATTCAAGGGGGTCTGGGGGGGGCCCAAAGGGGTCTAGGGGGGGCCCAAGGGGGTCTGGGGGGTTTCAAGGGGGGTCTGGGGGGGATTCAAGGGGGTCTGGGGGGGCCATGAGGGTCAAAGAACATTCTGGAAGGTTATGGGGGATCGGATTTTTAGGGGTGCTGCCGGAAATTTGGGGGGGGGGGTGGCAGGAGGAGGGGGCAGGGCTGGGGAATTGGGGAGGGGGTGGAATTGGGGAGGGTTTTGGGGTTCAGGGCAGGGATTGGGGTTCAGGGCAGGGTTTTGGGGTTCAGGGCAGGGTTTGGGGTTCAGGGCAGGGTTTGGGGGTTCAGGGCAGGGTTTGGGGTTCAGGGCAGGATTTTGGGGTTCAGGCAGGGTTTGGGGGGTGAGGTCAGGATTTTGGGGTTCAGGGCAGGGTTTGGGGTTCAGGGCAGGGTTTTGGGGGCCCGGGCAGGGTTTGGGGTTCAGGGCAGGGTTTTGGGGTTCAGGGCAGGGTTTTGGGGTTCAGGGCAGGGTTTGGGGGGTGAGGTCAGGATTTTGGGTTCAGGGCAGGGTTTTGGGGTTCAGGGCAGGGTTTGGGGGTTCAGGGCAGGGTTTTGGGGTTCAGGGCAGGATTTTGGGTTCAGGGCAGGGTTTTGGGGTTCAGGGCAGGGTTTGGGGGTTCAGGGCAGGGTTTTGGGTTCAGGGCAGGATTTTGGGGTTCAGGGCAGGGTTTTGGGGTTCAGGTCAGGATTTTGGGGTTCAGGGCAGGGTTTTGGGGTTCAGGGCAGGGTTTTGGGGTTCAGGGCAGGATTTTGGGGTTCAGGGCAGGGTTTTGGGGTTCAGGGCAGGGTTTTGGGGGCCCGGGCAGGGTTTGGGGTTCAGGGCAGGGTTTGGGGTTCAGGCAGGGTTTGGGGTTCAGGGCAGGATTTTGGGTTCAGGTCAGGGTTTTGGGGGCCCGGGCAGGGTTTGGGGTTCAGGGCAGGTTTTGGGTTCAGGGCAGGGTTTTGGGGTTCAGGGCAGGGTTTTGGGGGGTGAGGTCAGGATTTTGGGGTTCAGGGCAGGGTTTTGGGGTTCAGGCAGGGTTTGGGGGTTCAGGGCAGGGTTTTGGGGTTCAGGGCAGGGTTTTGGGTTCAGGGCAGGGTTTGGGGTTCAGGTCAGGATTTTGGGGTTCAGGGCAGGGTTTTGGGGTTCAGGGCAGGGTTTTGGGGTTCAGGGCAGGGTTTGGGGTTCAGGGCAGGATTTTGGGGTTCAGGGCAGGGTTTTGGGGTTCAGGGCAGGATTTTGGGGTTCAGGGCAGGGTTTTGGGGTTCAGGGCAGGATTTTGGGGTTCAGGGCAGGGTTTTGGGGTTCAGGGCAGGGTTTTGGGGTTCAGGGCAGGATTTTGGGGTCCCGGGCAGGGTTTTGGGCGCCCCGTGAGGATTCATCGCCCCGTGAGGTGGGTGGGGGAGGGGCCGTGACGTCACTCTGTCGCGATAGGGGCGCGACAGGCATGGCGGGCGCCTCGGTGAAGGTGGCGGTGAGGGTGAGACCTTTCAGCGACCGCGAGAGCGATCGCAGGGCCAAGTGCGTCATCCAGATGAGAGGGAACACAACCTGTAAGTGGGAATGGGGGATTTGGGATGGGGGGGAAATCCGGGAGGGGTTTGGGATGGGGGGGGAAATCCGGGAGGGGTTTGGGATGGGAGGGAAATCGGGAGGGGTTTGGGATGGGAGGGAAATCCGGGAGGGGTTTGGGATGGGAGGGAAATCCGGGAGGGGTTTGGGATGGGGGGGGAAATCCGGGAGGGGTTTGGATGGAGGGAAATCCGGGAGGGGTTTGGGATGGGGGGAAATGGGGGGGAGTTTGGGATGGGAAATTTGGGATGGGAGGGAAATGGGGAAGTTTGGGATGGGATGGGAGGGTTTGGGATGGAAGGGAAATGGGGAGAGGGTTTGGGATAGGAGGGAAATGGGGGTTGTTTGGGATGGGAGCGAAATGGGGGGGGAAGTTTGGGATGGGAGGGAAATGGGGGGAAGTTTGGGATGGGAGGGAGGGTTTGGGATGGGAGGGAAATGGGGAGAGGGTTTGGGATGGGGGGCAAATCCGGGAGCGGTTTGGGATGGGGGGGAGGGTTTGGGATGGGAGGGAAATGGGGGGGAGTTTGGGATGGGAGGGAAATGGGGGGAAGTTTGGGATGGGAAATTTGGGATGGGAGGAAATCCGGGAGGGGTTTGGGATGGGGGGAAATCCGGGAGCGGTTTGGGATGGGAGGGAAATGGGGGGGGAGTTTGGATGGGAGGGAAATGGGGGAGAGGGTTGGGATGGGAGGAAATGGGGGGGAAGTTTGGGATGGGGGGGAGGGTTTGGGATGGGAGGGAAATGGGGGGGAAGTTTGGGATGGGGGGAGGGTTTGGATGGGAGGGTTTGGGATGGGAGGGAAATGGGGGAGTTTGGGATGGGAGAGTTTGGGATGGGAGGGAAATGGGGGGAGTTTGGGATGGGAGGGAAATGGGGGGAGTTTGGGATGGGAGGGAAATGAGGGAGAGGGTTTGGGATGGGGGGGAAGTTTGGATGGGAGGGACAGTCTCTGTCCTTGTCCCCTCCTGGCCACTGGCCCAGAGGATCAGCTGCTGGTGGGCTAAAAATAGCAACTGAGAGGGTTCTGAGGGGGGGTGACAGTGATTGGGGAGGGTGACGGTGATTGGGGGGGTGAGGGTGATCTGGGGGGGGTGAGGGTGATCTGGGGGGGTGATGAGAATCTGGGGGGGCTGACAGTGATCTGGGGGGGCTGACAGTGATCTGGGGGGGGGTCAGGGCGATCTGGGAGGGTGACAGTGATTGGGGAGGGTGACGGTGATTTTGGGGGGCTGATGGTGATTTGGGGGTGGTGAGTGTGCCATAAAGAATCAACACTGACATCAGGGTTGCATCCCCCCCAAAAAAAACCCCCCAGGCATCACCAACCCCAAACTCCCCAAGGACAGCACCAAGCACTTCACCTTCGACTACTCCTACTGGTCCCACACCTCGGTGAGCACCACGAGACTTGGGGGGACACCCCAAGAGGGGATTTTTGGGGCACCCCTAACTCTTTTTAACAGGAGGAGGACCCCAACTTCGCCTCGCAGCGCCGGGTGTACCAGGACATCGGGGAGGAGATGCTGGCCCACGCCTTCCAGGGCTACAACGTCTGCATCCTGGCCTACGGCCAGACCGGCGCCGGCAAATCCTACACCATGATGGGCAGGCAGGAACCGGGGCAGAGAGGAATCATCCCTCAGGTCTGGGGGGGTTTTGGGGGGGTTTTTAGGGGGGTTTTTAGGGGGATGGAAATGGGGGGGGGGTTTGGGATGGGAGGGAAATGGGGGGGAGTTTGGGATGGGAGGGTTTGGGATGGGAGGGAAATGGGGGGCAAGTTTGGGATGGGAGGGAAATGGGGGGGAATTTGGGATGGGAGGGTTTGGGATGGGAGGGAAATGGGGGGGGGTTGGGATGGGAGGGAGTTTGGGATGGGAGGGAAATGGGGGGGGAATTTGGGATGGGAGGGAAATGGGGGGGGAGTTTGGGATGGGAGGGAAATGGGGATGGGAAATTTGGGATGGGAGGGAAATGGGGATGGGAAATTTGGGATGGGAGGAAATGAGGATGGGAAATTTGGGACGGGATTGAAATGGGGGGAATTTTGGGATGGCAGGGAAATGGGGGGGGAATTTGGGATGGCAGGGAAATGGGGGGGAATTTGGGATGGGAGGGAAATGGGGGGGGAGTAGTTTGGTATGGGAGGGAAATGGGGGGGGAGTTTGGGATGGGAGGGAAATGGGGGGGGAGTTTGGGATGGGAGGGAAATGGGGGGGGGAATTTGGGATGGCAGGGAAATGGGGGGGAATTTGGGATGGGAGGGAAATGGGAATTTGGGATGGGAGGGAAACGGGGATGGGAAATTTGGGATGGGAGGGAAATGGGGGGGAGTTTGGGATGGGATTGAAATGGGGGAGAGGCCCCAAACACACAAACCCCCTTTGTCACCCCCAGCTCTGCGAGGATCTGTTCGCCCGCGTGGCACGGGAAGGGTCCCCCGAGCTCTCCTTCTCGGTGGAGGTGAGGGGGCTTTGGGGGTTCAGGAGGGGTCCCCCGAGCTCTCCTTGTCTGTGGAGGTGAGGGGGCTTTGGGGGGGGGGGTTTGGGGTGGGGGAGTGTTGGGGAAGGGGAGGGAATTGGGGGGGGGGGGGTCCTTGGTTTGTAGGATCCCATTCTGGGGTAATTTTGGGGTGGGGGTTCAACCTGAACTCCCTCTCCTCACCCTGTTCCTTGCAGGCTCTTCCCCCTCTCCCCAGACATTTGTAGGTTCATCTTCCCCCCTCAACCTTACCCTAACATTTTGGGGGCTCAGCCATCTCCCTGACTTTTGGGGGCTGACTTTTGGGGGGCTCAGCCATCCCCCTGACTTTTGGGGTTTCACTTTCCCACCCACCCTAATATTTTAGGGGCTCAGCCATCCCCCTGATTTTGGGGGACTCAGCCATCCCCCTGACTTTTGGGGGCTCAACCATCCCCCTGATTTTGGGGGACTCAGCCATCCCCCTGACTTTTGGGGGGCTCAGCCATCCCCCTGACTTTTGGGGGCTCAGCCATCCCCCTGACTTTTGGGGGGCTCAGCCATCCCCCTGACTTTTGGGGGCTCAGCCATCCCCCTGACTTTTGGGGGGCTCAGCCATCCCCCTGACTTTTGGGGGGCTCAGCCATCCCCCTGACTTTTGGGGGGCTCAGCCATCCCCCTGATTTTGGGGGGCTCAGCCATCCCCCTGACTTTTGGGGGATCATCCATCCCCCTGACTTTTGGGGGCTGACTTTTGGGGGGGCTCAGCCATCCCCCTGATTTTTGGGGGGCTCAGCCATCCCCTGACTTTTGGGGGCTGACTTTTGGGGGGGCTCAGCCATCCCCCTGAGTTTTGGGGGGCTCAGCCATCCCCTGACTTTTGGGAGGCTCAGCCATCCCCCTGACTTTTGGGGCCATCCCTCTGAGTTTTGGGGGGCTCAGCCATCCCCCTGAGTTTTGGGGTTTCACTTTCCCACCCACCCTCATTTTTAGGGGGTGGGATTTTCACCTTTTAGGGCCCCAAAACGGCCGTGTTGGGTTTTCCCAACCCCCTTCACCTTTTGGGACCCCAAAATGGCCGTGTTGGGTTTTTCCACCCCCTTCACCTTTTGGGACCCCAAAATGGCCGTGTTGGGTTTTTCCACCCCCCTTCACCTTTTGGGACCCCAAAAACGGCCCTGTTGGGTTTTTCCAACCCCCTTCACCTTTTGGGACCCCAAAATGGCCGTGTTGGGTTTTCCCAACCCCCTTCACCTTTTGGGACCCCAAAAACGGCCGTGTTGGGTTTTCCCAACCCCCTTCACCTTTTGGGACCCCAAAATGGCCGTATTGGGTTTTCCCAACCCCCTTCACCTTTTGGGGCCCCAAAAACGGCCGTGTTGGGTTTTCCCAACCCCCTTCACCTTTTGGGACCCCAAAAACGGCCGTGTTGGGTTTTCCCAACCCCCTTCACCTTTTGGGGCCCCAAAAACGGCCGTGTTGGGTTTTCCCAACCCCCTTCACCTTTTGGGACCCCAAAATGGCCGTGTTGGGTTTTCCCAACCCCCTTCACCTTTTGGGGCCCCAAAAACGGCCGTGTTGGGTTTTCCCAACCCCCTTCACCTTTTGGGGCCCAAAAACGGCCGTGTTGGGTTTTTCCACCCCCTTCACCTTTTGGGACCCCAAAAACGGCCGTGTTGGGTTTTCCCAACCCCTTCACCTTTTGGGACCCCAAAAATGGCCGTGTTGGGTTTTTCCAACCCCCTTCACCTTTTGGGACCCCAAAAACGGCCGTGTTGGGTTTTCCCAACCCCTTTCACCTTTTGGGACCCCAAAAATGGCCGTGTTGGGTTTTTCCACCCCCCTTCACCTTTTGGGACCCCAAAAACGGCCCTGTTGGGTTTTCCCAACCCCCTTCACCTTTTGGGCCCCAAAACGGTCCTGTTGGGTTTTCCCAACCCCCTTCACCTTTTGGGACCCCAAAAATGGCCGTTTTGGGTTTCCCAACCCCTTTCCCACCCCAAGGTGAGCTACCTGGAGATTTACTGCGAGCGTGTGAGGGACCTGCTGAACCCCAAAAGCCGAGGGGGGCTGAGGGTGAGGGAGCACCCCCTGCTCGGGCCCTACGTGCAGGACCTGTCCCGCCTCGCCGTCGCCTCCTTCGCCGACATCGCCGACCTCATGGACAGCGGCAACAAAGCCAGGTGAAATTTGGGTGGAAAAATCAGGGGTGATTCCCCCCAAACTATCAGGGATGCCCTAAATGTCGCTCTAAAAAATAAAAAATTAAAATTCTGTCCCCCTCCCCAGGACGGTGGCGGCCACCAACATGAACGAGACGAGCAGCCGCTCGCACGCCGTGTTCTCCATCGTCTTCAGCCAGCGCCGCCGAGACCCCCTGAGCGACCTCACCACGGAGAAGGTCAGGGCTGACCCCCAAAAAAAACCACTGAAATCCTCTGAAAATCCCCCACAAAAAAAACCTCTCCCCAACAAAACCACCCAGAGACCCCTCCCTTAAAGTTCCCCCAGCCAGCCCTGAATCCCCTGAGTCACCCCCTCCAAAACCCCTGAAATCCTCTGAAAATCCCCCCAAAAAAAACCCTCTCCCCAACAAAACCACCCAGAGACCCCCCCCTTAAAGTTCCCCCCAGCCAGCCCTGAATCCCCTGAGTCACCCCCTCCAAAACCCCTGAAATCCTCTGAAACCCCCCCCAAAAAAAACCTCTCCCCAACAAAACCACCCAGAGACCCCCCCCTTAAAGTTCCCCCCAGCCAGCCCTGAATCCCCTGAGTCACCCCCTCCAAAACCCCTGAAATCCTCTGAAACCCCCCCCAAAAAAAACCCTCTCCCCAACAAAACCACCCAGAGACCCCCCCCTTAAAGTTCCCCCCAGTCAGGCCTGAATCCCCTGAGTCACCCCCTCCAAAACCCCTGAAATCCTCTGAAAATCCCCCCAAAAAAAACCCTCCCCCCAACAAAACCACCCAGAGACCCCTCCCTTAAAGTTCCCCCAGCCAGCCCTGAATCCCCTGAGTCACCCCCTCCAAAACCCCTGAAATCCTCTGAAAATCCCCCCAAAAAAAACCTCTCCCCCCAACAAAACCACCCAGAGACCCCTCCCTTAAAGTTCCCCCAGCCAGCCCTGAATCCCCTGAGTCACCCCCTCCAAAACCCCTGAAATCCTCTGAAAATCCCCCCCAAAAAAAACCTCTCCCCAACAAAACCACCCAGAGACCCCCCCTTAAAGTTCCCCCCAGCCAGCCCTGAATCCCCTGAGTCACCCCCTCCAAAACCCCTGAAATCCTCTGAAACCCCCCCCAAAAAAAACCTCTCCCCAACAAAACCACCCAGAGACCCCTTCCCCCCCCAAAATCCCCCCCAGACCCCCCCAAATCCCCCCTTGCCCCCCACCCCTCCAGGTGAGCCGAATCAGCCTGGTGGATCTCGCCGGCAGCGAACGCGCCGACACCTCGGGGACCAAAGGAATCCGCCTCAAAGTGAGCTTGGGGAGGGGGTGAGAAACCCCCTGAACCCCCCCAAAAATTGGGGATCCCCCTCCTCTTTGCCCCCCAAACCCCTCTGAGCTTTTCCTCCCCCTTCTCCCCCTCCCCAGGAAGGCGCCAACATCAACAAATCTCTGACCACGCTGGGCAAAGTCATCTCCGCCCTGGCTGAGGCGGTGAGTTTGGGGGGTAAAAGGGGGTCTCACCCCTCTCCCCACAGCTTTGGGATCCCCTCTTTTTATTTTTGGGGTGGGGGAGAACATAAAAAAAGGGATGATGACTCGTTTTTATTCCTTTTTCCCCCCCGACAGAGCAGCAAGAAGAAGAAACCGGAGTTCATCCCCTACCGGGACTCGGTGCTGACGTGGCTGCTGAAGGAGAACCTGGGTGGGTTGAGGGCTTTGTGGGGAGGTTTTTTTGGGGGGAAAAAGGGGTTTTCTCCCCCTTGCTGAACCCCAACCCTGCTTTTTCCCCCCCAAATCCACACCAGGAGGGAACTCTCGCACGGCGATGATCGCGGCGCTCAGCCCGGCCGACATCAACTACGAGGAGACGCTGAGCACGCTGCGGTGAGGCACGAGGGGGTGGTTTTAGGGGGGGTAAAATTATTTGGGGGAGGTTTTGGCAGCCCCTAAATGATGATTTTGGTCCTTTTTTACCCCCATCAGCTACGCTGATCGCACCAAGCAGATCCGGTGCCACGCGGTGATCAACGAGGACCCCAACGCGCGGCTGATCCGGGAGCTGCGCCGGGAGGTGACGCGGCTGAGGGAGCTGCTGAGCGCCCAGGGTGAGGGGTCAGGGGGGTTTTGGGGGGTCAGGAGGGGTCAGGGGGGGATTTTGGGGGGTCAGGGGGGGATTTTGGGGGGTTCAGGGGGTCAACGAGGACCCCAACGCGCGGCTGATCCGGGAGCTGCGCCGGGAGGTGACGCGGCTGAGGGAGCTGCTGAGCGCCCAGGGTGAGGGGTCAGGGGGGTTTTGGGGATTTTTGGGGGTCAGAAGGGGTCAGGGGGGGATTTTGGGGGGATTGGGGGGGATTTTGGGGGGTCAGGGGGGCTGCAGGAGGAGGTGACGCTGCTGAGGGAGCTGCTGAGCACCCAGGGTGAGGGGTCAGGGGGGATTTGGGGGGTCCAGGGGGTCAGGAGGGGTCAGGGGGGATTTTGGGGGGCTTGGGGGGTATTTTGGAGGGGCTTGGGGGGGATTTTGGGGGGGATTTTGGGGGGTCAGGGGGGCTGTAAGAGCTTCTCAGTGCCCAGGGTGAGGGGTTAGGGGGGATTTTGGGGGGGTTAGGGGGGGTCAGGAGGGGTCAGGGGGGCTGCTCAGTGCACAGGGTGAGGGGTTAGGGGGATTTTGGGGGGGATTTTGGGGGGTCAGGGGGGTCAGGAGGGGTCAGGGGGGCTGCTGAGCGCCCAGGGTGAGGGGTTTGGGGGGATTTTAGGGGATTTTTGGGGGGTCAGGGGGGCTGTAAGAGCTGCTCAGTGCCCAGGGTGAGGGGTTGGGGGGGAATTTTGGGGAGGATTGGGGGTGAAATTTGGGGTCCAGGGGTGTCAGAGGGGCTGTAGGAGCTGCTCAGTGCCCAGGGTGAGGGGTTGGGGGGGAATTTTGGGGAGGATTGGGGGTGAAATTTGGGGTCCAGGGGTGTCAGAGGGGCTGTAGGAGCTGCTCAGTGCCCAGGGTGAGGGGCTAGGGGGGTTTTGGGGGGGATTTTGGGGGGTCAGGGGGGCTGTAAGAGCTGCTCAGTGCCCAGGGTGAGGGGCTGGGGGGATTTTGGGGGGCTGGGGGGTGAAATTGGGGGGTTCAGGGGTGTCAGAGGGGCTGTAGGAGCTGCTCAGTGCCCAGGGTGAGGGGTCAGGGGGGTTTTGGGGGGTTTAGGGGGGTTAGGGGGGCTGTAAGAGCTGCTCAGTGCCCAGGGTGAGAGGTTAGGGGGATTTTGGGGGCTTGGGGGGGATTTTGGGGGGCTTGAGGGGGATTTTGGAGGGGCTTGGGGGGGATTTTGGGGGCTTGGGGG